>OZ024679.1:688306-743306 GCA_964016965.1 Diacarnus erythraeanus | reverse complement strand
GCAACGTGAACAACTCATTCGGCATTCGGAAAAAAAAAAAAGTTCAAACCGATGGGTGGGGCGTGGGGAGCTGGCTGGCTCCTGAGACCCCAGCATTGGTCTGCACCCCAGGACGGACGGCCGTCTCCGACCGTCCCGTCTTTCTGTTCTGGCCTGCAGAACCCCGACCCATCGCGAGACGTCCACCGACGTCTCTCTTAACGGTACACGGGTGAGGGTCTGGAACACGGCAAAAACTAACTCGCCGGAACCGTTAATGATCCTTCCGCAGGTTCACCTACGGAAACCTTGTTACGACTTTTACCCCTGCGATTTCTCGCTTTTTTTAACCTGATGTTCAAAGCACTGCCCTTCAGTCCCTGTCACCAGCAGTCTTTCAGCCGCGATCATAATGCAGGGCCCAACTCGCCGACCATGCCACTGCCATACCCGACCCAGCAGCATTTGGACCAAACCCAATGCCCGTGTCTGCACGAGCCGGACCCGCGGGGACGTTCAGACAGCACCCCACCAGGAGGATGTGACCCGGGGCCCTGTACCGGACCAGCGCCAACGGGGCACAGCAACAGCAACAAGCAACTCACCGATAACTCAGGTGCCTCCTTATGATTCTCACGGCAGAACACAGAGCCTCGAACTGACAGTTACGTGCCAGAAATGAGATATCCCTCTTAGAAAAAAGGTGGGTTTTGTTGAGTTCTTCCCTGAAGCTACCCAGAGAGGCTAAATCACCAACCACTAGGGGGTGGACCGAAGTCCTCCACCCTCGCCATTGCGTGGCAAGATCTGCCGCGTATTCTGCATACTTGAGCCTCTTCTCTTTTTCCCTTTCCACCACAAGAGGATCCCAAGCGCACGCCACCTCGAGGATGTACGCACACCTGGTAGCATACAGAAACACGACAAGATCCGGTCTTCTCTCTGTTATCATCCGGTCAGTCGGGGTGCTGACGTCTAGTAGCATTTTCACTTCCGAACTCTCCAAAACACCGACCCCACTCCAACCCGAAGCCCCCCACTTCATGCTGTCAGGTATGGTGATCTTGAACTTGCGGCATAGAGCCAGCAAGACCTGATACAGCACCCTGTCGTGTCTCTGCTTGTACAGAGTCCAATCGTACGGGTGACAGCGCGAGAGCAGATGGCCCAGCGTCTCGACGGCACTTCCGCACACCCGACAGGAAGTTGAAATGTTTTTCTCCTTGAGAACTCGAGCACGATAGGCCCGAGTGAAGATGACCCCATCCTGGGCTGCAACCACCAGCCCTTCGGTCTGCCCCCGCAGTCTTCCGTCTAGGAACCAGGCATGGGATCCAGAAGTGTCCCATCCCTCCCCCTGGCATTGCTTGTAGAAACAGCCATGGATCTTCTTTTGGCACAAGCTGTCTACCAGGGCCTCCATTTGGGCTTCTTTGAGGAGTCGGGCAAGGAGTCTGGGCGCGACTCGATCCCCACTTGGTCTCCTGGCACCCTCCTCACTCAGCAAGACTTCCATCTGGTATTTCTCCAAGATCGCTTGGGCTGACTGAAGGATGTTGCACCGGTGCTGCCCACCCAGGAACAACCAGTGCCTAAACACTCCCTTCAGCTGAGGATCCCCTACATCACAGACATACGATACCGTGGAAAGGACCTCTCTCTCAAAGATGTGCACGAGGCTCGCTAGCCCGCGCCCACCCCGTCCTCGAGGGAGGGTGACCCTCTCCACTGCGGCACCATATTGATGGCATCGGAATTTCCTTATTAAGCGCCTGGTGGTGCGATCCAACTTTACCAGGTCTTGCCGTGTCCACTTCAGGCAAGCAAAGAAGTACCTGAATAGTGCAACGGCCCAAACATTGGAGGCCTGCACCTTGTTTCTTCCGTTCAACTCGGATGACCATATTCTTCTCAGTCTGAGCACATACATATCCATCAGTCCCTTCTTGATGGCCGCTAGGTCAGGCTCAAACACCTGTTTTATGCCTAGGTACGCGTAAGGGTTGCCTCTGCCGGCAGCGCGGAGGACTCTGTCATTGGAAAGAGACAGGTCTCCTCCCTCAATTGTCCTCCCTTTGGAGATATGTGCCACTGCACACTTCTGTAGGCCCAACTGCATCCCTACTGCCTCTGACACCCTATCCACAACAGACAGGGTTCGCTCCAGGCCCTTCTTACTTGCAGCATACACCTTGAGGTCGTCCATGAACAACGTGTGCGAAATGGTATCACCCATCTCAACACTACGAAATCCAGTTTTCAACCCGTTCAGTGCACACGACAATGGAGCGATGCACAGACAAAACAGCAGGGGGGAGAGGGAGTCCCCCTGGAACAGTCCTCGGTGGTACTTCAGGGTAGCTTTCACTGCATTACGACCCGTCCCAACGCTAAACACCGAGCTCCACTTAGGGATAAGATCCGAGATACACTGCCACAAGGGTTGGGGCGCCCCTATGGACTTAAGGACCTCGAGAATCCACTCGTGTGGGACACGATCGTACGCCTTTGTGTAGTCTATCCAGGCCACAGAGAGCGACTTCTTGCGACATCTGGCCTCTCCGCAAACCATAGAGTCAACCAACAAGGCGTCAAGGCAGCCCCTACGTTGCCGTCTGAGCGCCTTCTGCTCAACCGGGAGGATGGAGTTGCTCTCGATGTGAGATCGAAGCAAGATGGTAATCACCGATGTGAGCAGCTTGTATCCCGTGTTGAGACACGTGATGGGCCGGTATTGCTCCGGCCGACCCTGACATCCCTTTTTGGGGATGAGGACTGTTCTCCCCCTCACGAACCACTCCGGTACTTGCATGTCTCCACGCAGAACCTTCCTAATGATTCCCCACAGATGTTCCGCAGCGTGGTGGAAGATCTTCCACCAGAACGCATGGAGGCCATCCCTTCCGGGGGCCTTCCAGCTCTTGATCTTCTTTAGAGCCGATCTCCACACTGCAGGTTCGGGCTCTTCCCATGTAGGTGTGGGAAGCTCCCTCAGACCTTCCTGCCACCGTTTGATGGCAGGGTCTTCCTAGTCATACGTACCTGGCACCCCAATGACACCAGTCCAGTACTCAGTCATTTGGTCGACGTCTGGTAGAATTGAGTTGCTCCGAGGCGTCCCACGTTCTTCCAGACACCTAGGACCCTGGCGGCGATATCGCTCATTGAGCTGCTTTCTTTGAACCGTAGCTCTCTTCCGACGCAGCTGGAGTGCCCGAATCTTCAAGACCCAGTCAGCTGTGGGAAGTCTCCTATACCTGTCTATTGTCACAAGACCAGACATCATGTATGCAGTGTGTAATGTAGCTAAGTTCTGTGCCAAACCAATGAAGCAGCATTGGGTAGCTGTGAAACGAATCTTTCGCTATCTGAAAGGAACTCAGAAGTATGGACTTCTCTATAGCAAAAACGATTCCAACTGTGTGGGATTCTCAGATGCTGATTGGGGAGGTGATCTGGATGATCGCAAGTCAACTTCTGGGTATGTGTTTCAAGTTGGTGGAACAGCTATAAGTTGGAGAAGCAAGAAGCAGGCCTGTGTGGCACTATCAACAGCTGAGGCTGAGTACATTGCCCTTGCTGGCACTGCTCAAGAGTCTTTATGGTTACAACAACTTTTTTCAGATCTGCAGAAAGAACCTACAATGCACTATTTTGAACATGTTATTAGTATTATGTAATAATTTAGGAAAAGCATTATACATACATGTAGCTCCATACATGTGGAAGAGTCATTCAATTATATTCTAATAGCAGCAACTTTATAGCTATCTTTAGTGTTGGGCAAGACGTTTCCGGGATGGCACATATCATAGTGCAATTAACACTAATAATGGTGTTGAGGCACAAAACAAAGCACTAAAATATACATATCTCCCAAGGAGAAGGACAACTACATTTTCTGGAATTATTACACTCCTGAATGAAGATTATTTTCCTGACTGCTATCGAAAGTATGTCTTCCTTAATTTTAAGCAGTCAGATAAACACAGGCTATAATAAGTGATGTTGTTCCTACATACCTTCAGGAAAGACCTAAACAAGTAATCATACATTGCCTAGACCGAAAAGTTAACAGTGCTAAGTTTGATATCAGTGATGTTATTGAAGCTAACACTGAACTGGGAAGGTTTACAATTTCTGGTTCAATGGGACACTTATACAAGCTTAATTTTGGTAATGTTGGTATGCCCCGAGTGTTCATGTCCAGATTTTACAGAATGGAATATTCCATGCAAGCATTTCTTTGCAATTTTCCGTTTATTCCCTCCCGCAGTGGAGATGGAACAAACTTCCTGATCATTACCTTAATGGACCTTACATGAGTAGTAGTGATCAGACAACTATAAATACCTTCTTTGACACTTGCAACTCACATGATAGTTGTTCCTCAGAACAAACTACATTCCATGATGATATTCCATGACAAATGGACAACATTCCTAAGAAGGTATATTGTGAAGGAACTCCGTGTAATAATGCTGGCTAAGAGGAGTGTTTTGCAACAACAATGTTATTATTTAAAATACAGGAGACAAGATAGACACTTTTGCAGGAATAAGAACAAAAATAAACAAACATGATGATTATATACCATGGAGATAAAATAAAATGGACCAATGAAAATAACTGTTTGTGATTAGCCAATAAGAATAACTGTTTTGATATAATATAATAATGCTGCAGGGTACTAAAATAATAATGTTAAACATAAGTCCAGTTCTTCACACTTCCTCCCCCTTCTCCTGCGACAAACTTGTTTATCCGCAAAATGTTCCCCATGAGAGGGCATCTGCATTTCCATTTTTGTGGCCTGGTCTATAAACCACCTTGTACTGGTAGGATTGAAGAAATAAACTCCACCTACACAGTCTGGCATTGTTCTCTTTCATTCGATCCAACCATTCAAGAGAATGGTGATCTGTTTCTATTATGAATGGCCTGCCCAGGAGGTATACTCGAAAAGTCTGTATACTTAATTTTATGGCTAAGCACTCTTTTTCTACAGTAGAATATTTTTCCTCTCTAGGAAGTAATTTCCTACTGTAGTAAGCAATCGGATGTTCCATTCCACTGTCATCATGTTGACTCAGTACTGCACCTATTCCTCTATCAGACGCATCTGTTTGTAGAATGAAGGTCTTCTTAAAATCTGGTATTTTCAACACAGGTTCAGAGCATAGTGCCTCCTTCAGCTTCCTAAAAGCAATCTCACAGGCAGGTGACCACTTCACCTTGTTAGGTACTGTTTTCCGAGTGAGATCTGTAATAGGACTTGCAATAGTTGCATACTGTGGGATAAAATTACGGTAGTAGCCTGTAATACCTAAGAATGAGCGTACTTGTTTCTTTGTGGTTGGAGTTGGGAATTCCTGAATAGCTTCCACTTTTGAGATTTCCATTTTCACTTCTCCCCCACCAACGACATGCCCCAGATAGCTACATTGTGCCATTCCAAACTTACACTTTTTTGGCTTCACAGTCAGACCAGCCTCCTGAATCCTTGTCAGAACTTCTCTAAGGTGCTTCAGGTGTTCCTCCCATGTTCTGCTGAAAATAATGACATCATCTATGTAAGCATTGGCAAATGAACGAGAGCCATCTAAGAGTCTGTCCATCATTCTTTGGAATGTAGCTGGTGCCCCCTGTAGACCAAATGGCATTCTTTTAAATTCAAATAATCCAAAAGGTGTAATAAATGCTGCCTTGCTTTCTTTACAGGAACTTGCCAGTATCCCTTAGTTAAATCCAGTGTGGTGATGTACTTCGCTTCACCGAGTTGATCTATAAAGTCACTAATTCTTGGCATTGGATAGGGATCAATCTTTGAGTGGGAATTCAATTTTCTATAGTCTACACAAACTCGAAGAGTTCCATCTTTTTTATTCACTATCACCATTGGTGCAGCCCAGTCACTTTTAGATGGTTGGATTATGTCGTATTCCAACATTTCCCTAATCTCCTGCTCTACTTGTCCACGATAAGCATGTGGAATTCGATATGCTGGGAGTCTAATTGGACCTGAATCATCTGTTTTGATAGAATGTTCAGTCAAATTCGATTGTCCTGGTAGTGCTTGTAAAGTTTTCTTGAATTCCTTTAAAAGAATGTTTAACTCTCTTTTCTGAATAGTAGTTAGCTGTTCTCCTAACACCGGCTCTCCATCACTTCCACCCTTCCAATTAAGCATATCATCATTCATCTCATCTTCTAGCTGCTGCATTCTGCATTAGATAACCTTTACTCTCTGGAACTTGCCACTTTCTCAGCATGTTCACATGAAAAATTCGTTTCTGCCTCTTCTGAGTGCCCAAATCAATTAGATAGTTCACCTTTCCCACAGGTTTTACTACCCGATATGGCCCTTGCCATTGGGCAGTGAACTTCGAGGTAGATGTTGGCAACAAGATGAGGACATAATCTCCTGCTTGAAATTGTCGTTGTCTAGCCTTCTTGTCATACCACTGCTTTTGGCATTCTTGTGCTTTGGACAAATTCTTCTGCACCAGTGACATCATCTCTTCTAATCTCTTCCTCATAAGCAACATATAAGACAAAACACTCTCATCATCGACTTGTGGTGACTCCCACATCTCTCTTATCACATCCAATGGTCCCCGAACCTCTCTTCCATATAATAGCTCAAATGGTGAATATCCAGTTGACTCTTGCGGTACTTCTCTATATGCAAATAGTACAAATGGTAAAAGCTTATCCCAATCCTTCCCTTCTTCATAGGCAGTCTTCCGCAGCATCTCTTTCAATGTTTGGCTAAACCTCTCCACCAAACCATCAGTTTGTGGATGATAAGGTGTGGTGCGAATAGCCTTCACATGTAAGAGCCTGTACACTTCTGCTAACATCTGGGATGTGAAATTGGTGCCTTGATCTGTCAAAATTTCTCTTGGGATTCCCACTCTGGCAAAAACTTTGATCAATTCCTCAGCAATTGTCTTGGCATCAATAGTCTTCAGTGCTATGGCCTCCGGATATCTTGTGGCATAATCGCACATGACTAGTACATAGCGGCATCCAGATCTGCTCCTTGGTAATGGGCCAATAATATCCATAGCCATCCTCTCAAATGGTTTGGCCATAATTGGCATCGGAATCATTAGTGCTTTCAGAACTCTCTTGTGTGTATTCTTTTGACAGGACTCACAACTGCGGCAAAAGTCAGCTACATCTTTGTATAATGTTGGCCAGTAAAATCTCCTAACAATTCTTTCGATTGTCTTCTTTCTTCCAAGGTGCCCTGCAGTAGGTACACTGTGAGCGAGTTGTAACACAGCCTTTCTGCAACTTCGAGGTAAAATAATTTGTTCCTTCTCCGGATATTCCAACTTTACATTTGATTTCTTGCAATACAGTAAGCCATCCTTCCAAAGATAAATTTTTCCCTTTCTTATTGACCCTTCAAGGCTAGCTTTCCTCACTTCAGCTAACGTCTCATCAGATTCCTGTAATCGTTGTAGTTCTGTCCTATTAATTGTCAGCTCACTAACATCCTTCTTGGCTGTCTTCGGCTTGTCTTTAGCTCTTTCTAAGCCATACTTCTGTCTGGCTTCTCTCTACTCCTTCTTTGATTGTGTAATCTTTTCTGGCCTCATTGGTATAAATAGATCTTCTGAGAATGACGACCACACTTCGTCTTCTTCTCTCTCTTCATTTTTTTTAGTTAACTGCTCCTCCTTATCTCCAATAAGGTTGGAACTTTCTTTGCTACCACCAACAGATGATTGAAATGTGATGGAATGAGGATTCACTCCACACTCTATCTCCTTGGTTGCTTCCTCAGACTGCTCCTTCTCTAGTTGCTTGGTCTGAGGTCGTGTCATCACCAACACCTCTTTCACACCATTTGACGTCACTGTGCTTGGATTAGCTTGCAACAGCTTCCCTAACACAGGCACATCTGTTCCCAAGAGAACAGAAACTGGTAATTTATCAGAAATTGCTGCTTGCACCTGGACTGTATTCCCTTCAATCTCTAGCTCCACATCTGCTAGAGGATAGAGTGCTACATCGCCATGAGCACACTGAATGGTCACAGCTTGTCCCTCGAGACTCTTCTCTTCAGAAACCAAGCCTTGTCGTACCATTGTCTGGGAACAGCCCGTATCCAGCAATATGTCTGAAACTTCTTTGCCATCCACTCTTCCTTTTCGAGTGACAGCTCCTCCAAATCTTGTTCCACAAAACAATGACTTGGATGGACAATGCATAGCTATGTGGCCCTTCTTGCCACAATTGAAGCATTCAATCTCTTTTTGTTCCTTCTTGTACTTCTCTCCACTCCTAGCAGGTGGAACCTCCTTTCCTTGCCCCTGCACAAGTGACTTGCTAAGGTCCACACGACAGTCCTTGGCTACATGACCTATTTTTCCACAGCAAAGACATCTCCTGGATTTGTATCCCTCTATTCTGTTCAATTCCTTGTTAGCCAGATCTTCCTTTCTTGCCTGCAGATAACTATCTGCCAACTTAGCAGCTTCCTCACTCGTCCCAGGACTCCTCTCCCGGACAAAGACCCTGACGTCATCAGGCAGAGTCTTCAGGAACTGCTCAAGTACGATCTGGTCTAATACCTCCTCCCGTGACTTCTTTGATTCAAGCCACTTGGTAACCAGGTCATTTAGTCTTACCACTAACTCCCGGTTAGACTCATCTTTAGCACGTTTCCCATTGCGAAATCGTTGACGATAGCTCTCGTCAGTGATGTCATATCGATTCAAAATTGCTTCCTTGAGTATGTCATAGTCTCCTGCCTCCACAACTGATAAAGAGGCATAAGCTTTTTGAGCCTTGCCACTCAGACTTGATGCCAACTTATAAGCCCATCTCTCATGCTTCACCTCATAGTCTGCCATCAACCTCTCAAACATGATGAGGTATGACACAATATCATCTTGCTCGGCTAGCCTAGGCACCTTCACCTCCTTGTCATTATCAGCTCGCATCTTAGCTGCCTCACCTTGGAGTTGAACGCCTTCCACAAGAGCTTGCAGTACTCTCATCTGTTGTAGAGCCTGCTCCTCTCTCCTGGCCGACTCTACCTGGTGCCGACGCCTTTCCTCCTCAAACTCATGCTCCTTCCTGCGTCTTTCCTCCTCCCATAGCCGCCTCTCTTCTGCTAACTCCATCTCTCGTTGTTTCCTATCTTCTAACATCAAATGCATCAATTCTGCAATAGACGTACCGTCACACCCTCCTCGCATAACATTGCCACACCTCTCTTGTTGGTCCTAGACGGCGTCGTTAGGTTGTAGCTCTTCCATTTGTTTTTTGTAGAATGTGCCCGCTCGAGTGGTCATAAAATTCGTAGCTAGGGTCTCGACACTTTCTAGTATAGTCAGAGTATCCCACCGCTGCCACCAAATGTGAAGGAACTCATGCTGGCTAAGAGGAGGTTTTGCAACAACAATGTTATTATTTAAAATACAGGAGACAAGATATAGACACTTTTGCAGGAATAAGATTTTGAATATTCTCTCAAAAATAAACAAACATGATGATTATATGTGACCGGATTTGCGAAAACCCGACTTAACGCGGGTGGTAAAAATTAATTATGGAATTTTTAATAATTTTTGTCAAATTTTGTGAATAATTATTTTATTGCATATAACACTACTACTACTCTTCTACTATTAGCCTGTGGCAGACATAAGCCCAGGTAACCGTCCTAAAGCGGGAGAAAAGGCTTTAGACTTCCTACTAGGCTTCGTATACGGAGCCGGTTGCTATGCACATTTTAGGCGCGCCTACATGGCGGGCTAGCCTTTCAGGTGCTGTCTTCAAAACGTCTGCTCAGTTTCTGCTGCTTAAAGATGAATAGAGCAACAGCTCTAACCAACTCTTCAAACTCCCGGTTACGAGATGACGATGACCTTACAGGGGGGTAGGAAGATGATTTTAGGTAGGGGGGCACCATTTAATCTAATCTCCCTCCTCCTTCCCCAGCCATCTGAGATTACAGTTTCAGGGTCGTTATGATGAGGTTACAAATTATAGATAGTTGATAAATTTTTCCAAAATAATACTGAGATGAAATCTTCAGCCACCTTCTCTAGCTAGGTTAAGTGCATCAGTTCTTGCTGTATGAACAGATTGTTCAGCCTACAGTGAGTCATTGTGCTTCTCAAGTATGTCTTCAGTCTCCTCAGAGAAATCACATTTGTCACAGAAAATGTGAAGAAGATCTTTAACATCTTATCTACTATTTCACTCAGCATAATTATTTTTATAAAGCACTTTGCTCTATTTCCTTATGTGCCATGCTATTCATTTTCCTGAAAGTGCTGCAGAGCCTTTATCCAGGTTCCAAACCTTCTTTGTAAAACTTTGACACTGTCAGGAAGTTTTGCTATGGCGTATAGTACAGTTGAACTTAGATGTGCAAACACTTATCCAGGAATACTTTTCATATCAACTAGGCTTTATTTTGTTTGAGTAAGTTTTAAGCTTTCCTTCTTTACTCTGACTCACCTTGGAATCAGACACATCCAATGGATGGTAAAAATAGTTATATTCATACAGCACTGACAATCACATTTACAAGGAACACAAGAGGAAATACCAGGTAATGGTTTGGAATCTCTTTCCCTTAAACTCACACCATGCAGACACTTCACTAATTGAAGGTTCTGACTCAGAGGGTTCAGAGGTAGAAGCCTCTCTTGTATCAAAAAAAAAGGAGTTTAGCTTCTTTTGAGCAGTGTCATGTAAAATACATACATGTATGATCATGGATTTTGTGGTTAGTTCATGTATTTTTACACTTTATTGTACCAGTGAAGTGTGTGGAGCACTTCCATCACCACACACATTCACACATAGTCAGTGAAAAGTGGGGGGGCACCAGCACCCGGTGCCCCCCTGCTTCCTACCCCCCTGCCTTAATTGGCCGGGTAGTCACGCCTTCAACAAGTTTACAAGTGACTATTTTGCAGTGGAAGACATCTCAATTCCTGGTGGTATGTTATAAGTTAATACTTTTAATGAATAAATTCATTTAAATAGCTTCATTTATTGAGGATGACAAAGGCTTAGATGGGCACTTCCTTCCAAGGGGTTCTACAGGTAAGGTATATACAATAATAATAATCATTATTATTAATGACAAATGAACTTAGATGAAGATGACATTCCATCTTTCTTCACCTTAGAAGATGAGCTCTTTCATTTGCCACACCAACAAGAAACTTGAACCTGGAAGATAATAGATAATTATAGTAAAGTGTGTAATGTAAACTGACCTTTATGAGTTCTAACATCCACTACAATCAGGACAATACCAGTGGCTATACTCAACAGTATGACTCCCACGACCAACAGGACTCGATTAGTAGATGTTAACCTAACTGCAAGTCAACCTTCTTGACACTACATGGCATTGGTAGGTATAAAAATTGAATAAGAAACAAAAACTTACCTCAAAACTCCTATTCCAGGAAAGGACAGATTCATTGCTCTGAGGAACATTTGTTTTCTAAACCAGCCAGCCTATCACCCTTTAACTGCACCACCTACCATGCATTATAACACCTATTAATTAGACTTATTATTATCAGACTAAGTATTGTATTATTCTTTTTCAGTGTAGTCTGCCAAACTAAGCAGAATCTGCTTGCTCTTGCTATGTTGTCCAATCCCCACTAAATCTTACCAGTAAGAAACTGTACAATTTTTAGAAGAGCTAATCATCTACCTAGAAGTCAAAACGCTATGATTCTTCCACCGTCAAACCTTTGACTAAGTTTATTTCTACCCGGTTTTGTTCTTTTTAGGTGCTAGTTTCCCCCCACATAAAACATTTCCTAGCTATTTTGAGCATAAAAACAACTTACTGACCGAGAAGAAGGCGAGAATTTACCACCACACAACAAATACTTTTTAGAATCTCTAACACGTGGGTTTAGAATGACGTAAACGTATGCGGACTATCATTACGTAAACGGAGCAACTTAGCAACGCCTTTATTGCTTAATTTCTCAGTTGTAAGGTTAATGAGCGAGTGATAAAGAATCGCGTGTATCTTCAAAACGCAACGCGAGATCGACTTAAAATTTGGAAGACATAGACTTCAATAGATGCAGAAGGTAACTCTTCAATAAAAAAAATTTTTTTTTGGATCCGCGTTATGACGGGTTTTCCCAGGTACGGTCACATATACCATGGAGATAAAATAAAATGGACCAATGAAAATAACTGTTTGTGATTAACCAATAAGAATAACTGTTTTGATATTATAATATAATAATGCTGCAGGGTACTAAAATAATAATGTTAAACATAAGTCCAGTTCTTCACATAATATATTTTATTAAAAAGTGTAATGTAAGAATTTACTGTTTATCACTTGCAGGCATTAAGTGTATCTCATGCAGCTATGAATTTAAGAATTACTTTGGAAGGGTTAAAAACCCTTTCATTTAACTGTCAAGATTCTGACCTTCTGGTGTCAATTGCTGATGTGAAAAAGATTCTGGAAAGGTTCAAGAATCAATTACCAACTTCTGAAGGATTAATTCTGAGGCCATGTGCTGCAGTTCGAGCAAGACATGCACTAATCAAAGCTAGAAGGAACTTTGCAACTCTTCCTAAACAAGCTCATAGAGGCCGTCCTAGGTTGAACTCAAAATACCGTATGAGAGTAGGTGTAAAGGCGCAAACTTCCAGAAAAGTATGTTATTATGTACACATACTTAAAGTACATTTATATATATTTTTAATAGCTTGAGGAGTCATTGAAGAAAATAAGAGTAACTCACCCAATTTCTGTCAACTATTCCAGGTATGCATTGTATCATAATATATCGTTAACTAACTCAGCAGATTCATTGTTCTTCTTGGGGAAGTAAAATTTACTGTACTAGCAAACCCTTAAGTATAACATTACAAGGAGAAGACCTATCAGGTGGTGGAGGACCCACTTATGGTAATAGCAATAACTAATCTTGATGGACCAACTCTGGCAGTTACTGTTGGTCTGTTAGAACCAATTATGGTGGGAGGACCACCATTCAAGCAATGTTATATAGCATTTCAAATGTGTACTGTACATTGTTATTCTGGCTCAACTCTTATTATTTTGTGGGCATGTTTGTGATCTGTTATTGTAGGCAAGCCTCAGATAGTGATGAAGTGCCTGCTGAATGTAACCTTCTCCAGCTCAAGATAGACCAAAAGGTATAGTATACTATTAAGCTGCATAATAGCTAAGTTTGTATTACTATTTTCAGCAAAACGAGGACGTTGTGGCAACTGCAGTGCCTGCAAGCAAACTGATGACTGTTGTCAATGTTTGAAAAAGTATGGTGGACCTGGACGAAAAAAACAGTGTTGCATTCAACGTAAATGTGAGTATTGATAATTTTTTTTGTGCATTGCTTAAATATTAATATTTACACATAACCTTGGTCATTCTCAGTCTGATGGCATAATATATAATCATGCAAAACTATAATGTTCTATATAGTGAGCCTAGTTTTATCAAGTGAGTCCCATCCTAGACTCATACAGTGATTTTGAGTGACACCTCATGGGCAGGAAAAGTGCTCCAACCTCCCTGACTATTGTCTGTTAAACAATATATACTAGGAGTGATTTTGTGGTAGATCTGGATGAGGAGGGATGGGAGAGGTTGTGAGGGTTTTAACCCCACCCTTTTGTTCTTCTTGTTATAGTTAAATATCATTGATACATATCAGAGCCCCTTAAGCCTCAGAATAATCCAATCTCTTTAAAAGATCCTTTATCAGCAATGAGGAGGGGGAGGTTGTAAGGGTTTTAACCCCACCCTTTTGTTCTTCTTAATATGTATCAGAGCCCCTCCAACCTCAGAATAATCCAATCTGATCCTTTATCAACAACCCCCCTTCAAAAATTCCTGGATCTGCCCCTGGTGATTTTCACTTCACAACAGATCTCTTTACATTGAGAAGCAGAGTGATCAATCAAATTCAAATGAATCATCCCTCTATGCCTCACATTTATTTTTTTATTACATAGGTTTAGGCCTATCTTCAAGGGCCACCAGTTAATGGTACAGAATCTCTACTCAAAATCAAGATGACAGCAAGACATACATGCATGACACACATGAACTTTGACCCCAGTAAAAATGTAATCAATAATATTGTGCCATTTCTTCTGATGTATAATAATTAATTAATGGTCTGAAAAGTTCACTTGAGGGTTAGACTTCCATTATTCATGTAGGCATTTTCTTGATACAATTCCTCTGGCAATGGCTTGGTAGAGTCTGTATCATTGGTATACAGTACTATTAAAACATGTTAAGTTGCACAGAGGGCACTTCACTTCTGTTTGGAGCCTTGCATGCATGCACATTATATAATTATGCATGCAGCACTACCTTTGGAACATTCTCCTTTATCATCTGCTGCAAAGGTGGACTTTGTATGATAGTTCTGAAGAGCACAGTATCTCAAGAATTTCACCTAGTCATCTATACCATAATAAACCAACCAAAATGGGACTGAGATGTGGTATTACACTACTATCAGATATGCTATATCGATCAAAAGGCAGCAGCACCCCGCGCGCAGTCAATTTTGAATTTTGATCCCCTGAAAAATTACGTAATGACATGAATCTATGTGAATTTAGTCAATCCCTTATTATAATTATTATTATTATATACCCCGCCCGCGCCCTTTACTCGCACACGCGCGGGCAATGGGTCATTACAAGAAGTAAGGGTCTGGCTTGCGAGACTAGAAAACTTGTAAGAGGATTCAGTGGCTATGAAATGATATAAGTAGCTGTATCATAATTATATATTATTTGCTAGCTTACTATGTTTTTTTTTTTTAAGTTGATTGCTACCAATGGCCTATTGTATTAAGTCATCTACAAATTTTTTTTTTCAAGAGAATATGGGTGTTTTTCTCTATTTTGGCAGCTGATTGCTGTGGGCTTGTTTATTTCAATACTATTTCAATACAGATTTCCAAACTTATATTATGGCTAACTTCCATTGGTTGTGCTGAGTGAGTTAATAGACTATCAGAATAAAGACAGTTTATGTATCAACTATTGTGGGTGCCTTGTTACTTAATGGAGGTTCTGATTAGGTAGATCCACTATACAGTGAAATCTCTGAATAAAGACACTCAACCTCTCTTTAAAAGACTTTTTTTTTCTGCCCAT
Source organism: Diacarnus erythraeanus (assembly GCA_964016965.1). Taxonomy (NCBI): domain Eukaryota; kingdom Metazoa; phylum Porifera; class Demospongiae; order Poecilosclerida; family Podospongiidae; genus Diacarnus; species Diacarnus erythraeanus. The sequence continues at coordinate 728,150 of OZ024679.1, read as the reverse complement.
GCTATTATGGTAGTCAGGGGCGGATCCAGGATTTTGAAAAGGGGGGGACAATGATATCTCTAAGGTGGATCTCAGGATTTTAGATAGTGGGGGAGGGGAGGCCCTTGAGGGCTGAACTTGCTCTTTCAACTGTAGCAACAGTTACCAGAGTTATGGCAAGATATGAAACATTGTGTAGAGGAGTAGCCAGGAATTTTTACATATTCAGGTAGGAGATTTGTGACCACATAGTGCAGGAAGTGCACCATCTAGGGGGGTCTGGAGGCATGCCCTCCAGGAAATTTTTGTATTTTAGACCTCTTTGATTCAATCTGGTGGCATTTCAGGCTGTCTAATAGGCACCCACATGCACTATGTTAAGAACTTGATAACACAACTGTAAAATGTCCTTCTCAGCTGAGCTGAATCTTTTGAAGATATTCTCTCTAGAAACATCCATATCTCAGTTCAACTCAGAAAATTCGTTGACACAATGTTCAATAAAGGATAATAAATATTCCTATGTTGAAGTATGCTTCAGCACTGTAACTACAGACAGAGTTGTCCGTTAACTGTTACATAATTTAATGTATTAGTTTTATAATAGCAAAAATCTACTGAGGCAAAATGCCTCAGTTGCCTCTACAGTAGCTACTCTTATGTTGTGGTGATATTTTGGATATAATTTAGGAGAAAAATTAATGTTTCAGAAAATGAGGTAGGAAGTCCTTCAGATAAAAACTTTAAACTTCTTGAATTTGTACAACACAGAGGTGTTATCATCTGTAGCTGCTTCTCAACAACTAAACTTTTGTTGGAATGATCTAACAAATTTAATGGTCTGTGTCATTATCAGCTACTCTGGGTAGGTATGTTTGTTTACAAAGTACAAGTTATGCTATAACCATGCCAGGCTCTATCTAATTAGCATTTCATGAATATTTACATATAAAGTGTAAGCTTTTTACACGTTTGTGGCCCAGCTACACAAAACAATGTCACAAGTTGTTGAAAAGGGGGGGGGGGGCAATTTCCCCTTTTGCCCCCCCTGGATCCACCTCTGGTAGTGCATTATTTTACTTCTGAATAAGGGACACCTATGTAAAGGATGATTCAAAAGTATCCACTATAATTTACTATGTAGTGGTGAGAAAGGAATCTGACAGGTGGGAGACAGTTAATTTATACCTGCACCTTCATAAATCGTCATTATCTTATCAACTGAAATTCCTTTCTATAGCTAGGCCGAGATCTCTGCTTGAGTGCTCCATGTCAAAGGGATGCTCTTGGCTTATTTCTCAATTGTAAGTGAATGATTTGTATGTGCTGGAAGATAGATCACCTTAACCATTATTACCCACTAGTGGTAACTGGATATGCACGTTACATTCAAGGTTTCTTAACACCTTCCTTCCCCACCTTTTTTGTCAGTTTTGCACTTAGTCCATTTATTCTGGTGGGAATCTCTATCTTGACATCAGTATCTAGCATAGCACTCAACAATAATTCATGCATCTCTAGTGCATGAAAATGATTACCATTTGTACTGTCATTAAAAGGCTTTTTTCCCAGTTGATTGTGCATAAAATGTGTCGTTATCTTCTTCATCCTTCTCTTTCCAGGCTAAGAATTGATGAAAAGACTGGCACTCAAATTCTCTCAATTCTAAAAGTATGGCATGATTACTTTTCTCATTCCACTCCTTCCTCTCTCTTTCATTATAATTCTTCCCTCTTTCCCCTTTTCATACCTCATTTTCCTCATAGCATTGTGTCCCACCTAAAGGAGACTAAGTACTTGACCATCTAAATTCACTGCCACAAGAATAATGTTATGCTGTCCATAACATGAAAGCAGGAGTGTACATATACATACCTAGTAGAATCATCAAAATAATGTGTGATATCACCAAGTACTAAGAAATAGACCATGGCCTGGTGCAATAGGTGGTCAGTATAAAAGCAACACAACCACAGCTATCAAGGGGGGATGTAAATCTTGATACTTTGTCCTCTTTTGATGACATCTTTCCCACCCTATTGCAGGCTGGAGCAGCAAGAATGTCAAGAGAACCCCATGAACCCCTTTCCAGTGTCGATTGAACCCTTAGTACAGTGGCATTGTGGACATTTGAACCTATCTGAACTGCCTTGATCATGTACAATTTGTACAATCATTTTAAAGATTACTAGCTAATATTATTATTTTGAAACTGCCTGGTGGTATTTTTACCAGTTGTGCACAATCCTCCATAACACAATCCAGTGGTAGATTCAGCTATTTTGAAAGGGGGGGGGGGGGGGGGGGGGGGTCCAGGTAGGTAAATGACAACAACACAGCGATTAGGCTGCAGTGAGGAGGAGAGTGCAGGAGGGGGATGTGCCCCTCCCGAAGAAGTAAAAATTTTAGCCTTGCTATAATGCCGTAAAACATGGACTCTAAGTTTTATTACCAATAATAATACATAACAGCAAAGTGTGCATGCACCATTTAAGTCTCAAGAATTTTGAAACAATCTTCTTGAATGTTGAGAAATACACCTAGAAGCTAATAACTTTAGAGAGACAGGGTGTAGACAACTTTTTAGGACTAGGGGGGCTAATAAGGTAAAGACAAAGGAGCTGCAATTTGGCTCAAGGGGGAGGGTGCGGGAGGGGGATATGTGCAGAAGCAAAATTTTTTTTTCAAAATCCAAGAGGTGTAAGAGAGCAAATTAGAGTAATATTTTAATATGTACACAAGAATAGGCTAGGCTCTATTTCATTTAAAGATAGTAGTGGATTCTGTACTGAAACATCATGATCCTCAACATCACTTTCAAGCTAGTAAAACTATATTTTAGAATACACTGATTGAAAAACTTAGCTCACCAGTTCAGGCTGACTGCTGGCTAGGCTGATAGCTGGCCTTATTTTCATTGGATAATTAATCTGGCTTTAAAGTAGTGCTAAACTACTATCTTAGAGATTCACAGACATGATACTAGCTACTAGCAATTAGGCTAAGAGTCAAACTCAAATTCTCTAAGCAACTGTTGCAATGTTAACGTTACCATGCTTACCTGTTAACCACTACTAAATACTGCTTACCAAACCACTACATGTACATCATATAAAATATGCAGTTTACAAAAAAAAAAAGCCAGAACCTGAGCTTATTAGCTATTATTATCTAGTTAATCTCAAAAATCTGGGGGGGAGGGGGCTTAGGCCCCCCAAGCCCCCCCTTGTCTACACCCCTGTAGTAATAACTTTAGAGAATTCCTAGCAGTAAGAGTAGTGGCCATAGACAACATACCTTTTTAAAGAAGGTGGTTATCTTCAAGGAGCTAGCTCTCTTCATGTTTTAAGCTAAAAAAATACAGCTGCCAGCTATGTCACATGGCTAGGGAATTAACACTGTGCACAATCCATGTCCCAGTCATCAACTACATTACTATTGTGTTAAGTAATGTGGTTGATGACTGGGAACAGGAAGAACAAGGATTGTGCAATGTGCACTTAATTAAGCACAAGTTTGCTAGATTATTCTATCCATCACATTTTCCGTTCCAATGTTATTAGAGATCTCAGAATTGCACAACCATATTTATCCATCAGCAAAAATTTAATTGAGTCAGTTGTAATTTCTTTGTCCACGTCAACCACCTAATCCATTTCTATTTCTTATTTTTATTTTTTACACCTATTTTGGTGTGTTAATAATAATAATAGTAATAATAATAATAATAATAATAGTTAAATATTTACGCATGCGTCCACGTCGGAATTAAATTGAAAAAAAGATGGCGTTTCTGGAGGGGAGTTTCTCTGAGGCTCTGATGATCCCTGCAGGTCTCACTCACAAGTAATCACTTAGCAACGTTGTAAAAACAACAACTAGAGTTGTTACAAACAAGAACTGTAGACTGATTTGTAAGCTAGCGTAGTTTACTGTTCTAGCGTTACGTAGCTAGGCTTATTTATAGCCAGAGCTAGAAATTTCACTATCGACCGGGACGAGGAGAAATGAGGTAAGCTCAGTTCACTAAACTCAAGCTCACTAGTTATTTACTTCAGTTTTATCTTTGCTCAAGTCCATATCTAAATAATCATCACTACTCTGATATAATACTCATTTATTACATTATCCCAGCCTTCAATTTGCTACACATTGTGCAGTGAACTTGGCCTTAGTTGTGCTTGCTGCAATAAGATAAGTAGCTTCCTGTTCTGAATTTTAGCGAGCTAATTATAGTTATGTTACTTACCACTTCCGTGCGGATATACACGCTCGCTACACCGGTATACCGTCGTCGTTAACGACATTGCGCATGTTGACGTGATTAGACGCTATCGGCCCTAAAGGGTTAATCCGATTCATGTTCGTTATTTAATATCTCACGTGATGCGCATTACTTTTGTTTTTTTCCAGCCAATCAATCAATCCCTCTCTCGTAAATTATATATCTCTATTTTAGAACACGACGGTGTAGTAAGTTCTAAAGGAGTGCAAGGTGTCATAATGACTTCTGTGTTGTTTTATCTTCTAATAGATGTAATGTTTATTGCGGCGGCCGATTGTCAACCTCTAAGTAAGTCGTAGTCTGTGTATCTAGATCACTAGCTACTGGTATTGGGTGTGGTTATAATATTGATTATAGCTAAGAAGAAAGAAAACAAGCAGGGTGCTAACTTGGCGCCAATATGTGATATTACCAACATTCAAAAACGTGGTGCCAGAGTGTTCGGCTGATCAGCATTATCCTTACTTTTGAGTTGAGTTAGCTAAGAACCCCCTAGCTCATAATTAATATTGCTGAATTTGCAATTAGTAGATCACGTGATCATGAATTATAAAATGCCTGTATGGGAATTACATTGACCTGGACACTTTACTTTAAGGATTATTGTTTCCAGCAACAAATTCATTGACACCTCTGGCAAGGTTGAAGGCATTGTGGGGTGGGACTTGTTCCAAGACTAGAGGAAGAGTTGACTCAGCAAGTTACCTGGTGTAGGTGTGTATCACTCATGAAGAATTAGTAATTAGAGATGTAACTGCTACCTGCTGTAGTACATACTTACCTACTCTTACAGCCATGTTGAATAGTGAAGTGTTTGACTTCTTAGCATTGTCTTTCCTGGATCAGTACACTGATTCAACAGTAAAGTCTAAATGTGGGTGTGGTCCATCTTAACCTGGTGAGGACTATGAAATCTCTCCAGAGTGAAGGTGTGGTGGGAGGAGTTTGACAACTTCATCAGACTGTTGTGATATGATTATTTTTGTAGTCACCTCTTCTTGGGTCTCCTGGACAGGAGACTATAGTGGGACTAGTGTCTCTGTTCGGAAATTGTTGTCAATATAATGGGGTGGACCCAGAGTTAAGCTAGAACTGGTACAAAATTATGCCTTAATTTCTGTCCTCCTGTACATTTTCGTCTGCTATAGAGCTAGCTGCAATGACACTTTCCTTTCATTGAGGCATCATGAATTAGTGGAGGTATGGAGGACATTAGCTAGAGCAGGAGTGGAGGTGTGGAGCACATTAGCTAGAGCAAGAGTGGAGGTGTGGAGCACATTTGCTAGAGCAGGAGTGGAGGGGTGTGTACTGTTGTTAACTTTCACAAAGCTGCATGCTAAAAAATGGCCAATAAGGGATCATCACCATCTCTGCATGAACAGAGGCTCATCTAGGTGGCTCTTTCTCTGTCTATGCAGTATTTTGTTCTATTTTACTTCCATACCTCTTGTACTCCTGCCAGGGCTTCATTTAGAAAAATTTTGAAAGAGGAGTGAAGGCAAACTGAAAAAAATTTGTGGGGGGGTGGGATCAGTTTAATGATCCTGTATCATGCTTGTGCCTGTTTGAGCATGCATAATTATCAGCAGCTGAGTCATCATCTGCTGATAATGCACACTTTTAATGGGCATGTTGAGACTTGCATCTTAGGATTTCCTATAAAGGTGCATGCTTGATTCAGTCAGAAGTTACAAAACAACAACTTATCATGGATCTACGTGCTTACTTCAGTAGTGCTAGTACCTCAGCTGAAAAAAGTGATAGCAGTTGTGAAGGTGAGTCTCAGTCTGATGTAGATTTAGAACCGAAAAGGAAGAAATTTCACTCTGTCTACGTCTAGAAAGTACCTTAAGGCGAGTGCAAACCATATTCACGTTTTTTACTTTTTTATTTATCTGCTCATATTTATCCTCTACTTTGTCCTAGAAAGTTAATTTTTTTCTCAAAATGTTGAATGTTGCTCATTTAAAGAGCTTTCTGATGGTATATTAAATTTTTACTTTCTAACAACCTAGTTGAAGTTAGCCTGCAACCTTCATGTACTATTTTAGACTACTTTCGACTATTACTTAACACCACATTGTCCTAGATGCAAAAAAAAAAAAAAAAAAAAAAAAAATTTTCCTGAAAGCTCTTCTCCTAAAGACAAGCTAACAGACAATAACTTAGAAATGATAGTTGACATTATTGAATAGAAAGGGTAGAAGAATAGCTGTTTGATTTATATATAGTTTTCTTATAATTAAAATTTTCTTATTGTAATGATTCAGAGGGTTCTAGGGGAGTGAGATTTAGACAAGGGGAGGGGGGGTGAATCCCCCCCTTGTCCCCCCCTCTCTAAATGAAGCACTGCCTGCTCATAAATGTATGAATAATTTTTTAGACTTGAAAATTGTGAAAAAAAATAATAGCTGAAGGCTAATTTGTCATTATAAAGGAGTAGTAAGCAAAACCCACTTCATGAACAGACATGAAATTGTGGTCATCCTCTAGCAATTGAGCAGGACAGAGCCTACCATTTAATGTCAGTTACATAACTTAGTATTAGTATGTCTCAAACTCTTTCTCAAGGCGCTCTTGGAGCTTGACCACCATGCTATTAGTGAAGATGGGTACCCCCATTATGTGGGGGGATAACTTTAGATAGAGAGAACTTACTATAATTATTGTGATTGCCTATCCTGTTATGTGGTACATGATCCTCATCAGAGTTTTGGGTATTTGTTTGTTTGTTTGTTTGTTTATTGTTTTAAATAGGGGGAGGGCAAAATAGAGATAGCTATCAGCTAGGGGAAGCATACATGTGTCAGTGTGATGTTTGCACTATCATTTTGCTCATCATAGTATGATAATACCAAATGATATACAAAAAAAAAAAAAAATAATAATAATAATAATAATAATAATAATAAATAAATAAAAATACTAAAATAAAAATTATACAGCAATTTTTTTTTTTTTTTTGTTTGTTTGTTTAATTTGCTGTTATAATATAAATCTTTATTTTCTAATTTGAAATGCTGGGGGCACAAAATCATCAAGGGGGTGAATGCCCCCCATAAAGGAACCATGTTCATGATTGCACTGTCCACGTCCTGTCCACACCAGTCAAGTCTTCCATTAACTCCATTTAATGGAGAGATTATACTATTTACAATTGTAAGGTGGATTCCTCCATATAAGGTGTCCACTGTGTAGTCTGTAATTTGTGGTGGTCTCAGTACTATTAATAATATTTACAGTTATTTGTCACAGAGATGATATGAATTTCTCTTTTACAGTAACAGCATCTCCTGAATATTTGTGTTTGGGAGAAACGGTGCAATTGACTTGCACTGCTCGAGGTTCAGCAACATGGGAAAGTGGTGATATTTTAGGACATGTCGAGACTATTCATTTTTTTAGTACAGACGCAATCAACACATCAGTAACTGTGGGGAATGGCACTGGAGTTTTGCTTGAAAAGGATCCACGTTTTGTTACGTCTTTATCATTTAACTTGACTACCGAGAGAGTTGAGACTAATTGTACTGATAGTCAGCTTATTACTACAACAACTATATCTTCTGTTCAACCTAGTGAGTTTCAAGTTGTATATTAAATATCTAGTTGTATTGATGTGTGTTGATCTGGTTATGTTGGTGTGTGTTGATCTGGTTATGTTGGTGTGTGTTGATCTGGTTGTGTTAGTGTGTGTTGATCTGGTTATGTTGGTGTGTGTTGATCTGGTTGTGTTAGTGTGTGTTGATCTGATTGTGTTAGTGTGTGTTGATCTGGTTGTGTTGGTGTGTGTTGATCTGGTTGTGTTGGTGTGTGTTGATCTGGTTGTGTTGGTGTGTATTGATCTGGTTGTGTCTGTATGTGTTTATCTGGTTGTGTCTGTGTGTGTTTATCTGTGTGTGTGTTGATCTGGTTGTGTCTGTGTGTGTTGGTTGATCTGGTTGTGTTTGTGTGTGTTGATCTGGTTGTGTTGGTGTGTATTGATCTGGTTGTGTGGGTGTGTATTGATCTGGTTGCGTCTGTGTGTGTTGATCTGGTTGTGTCTGTGTGTTGATCTGGTTGTGTTTTTGTGTGTTGATCTAGATCTGTCGGTGTTTGTTTAGTTGACATTTTCCATCTATAGATCATAAAATATGTGTCTGTTGAGAGCATATCTTAGTTATAGAGAGCAAGGATGATAGGTTTAGATAGTTCTGACTTATATCTGTTGAAGGTTCTGTTTTGTTGGCTGTTCCAGGACTAAGCTCTTCGCCTACTCTGCAGTTAATGTCAGTGTTGAGTGAGGCCCTTAGGAAATTTCTCTAATAGGTTTACTGTCCCTTAAAGTGTCTTTATTCTGACATCATCTTTGGAGGCTTCATCACATATCAGGTCACTCCTGTTGCTTGGATATGTCAGAGGACATATTCCAGGTGACCATAACTAGAGCCTCATCTACTTGACGTAGTCATCCTGCCATTATAGCTACTCTTTGAAATTTTTGTGGAGCTCTTAAAATACCAAATTTTAGCTTGCCAGAGCAAAATTGTGTAAGATGTGTGATATAGTGGTGAGAAGTCTTCCAGCCAAAAACTGCTGTTGTCCAGTTTATTGAATATCTTTTCTCCAATGTTTCATCATCATGTGGAAGACTATTGTTGAGTTTTAGATTCTAATATCTCATCCTTTCATTGACACAATGACTAATAACAATCTATCATACTATCCTCTGAACCAGGTGTTTCTTCTATTTCAGCTTAAACATAAAGGAAGTGGTACATGTCTTGGTTTGGACAGTGGGTGTGGCTTTGCATCTTATTCTTTTCTCAGGTTTCCGCAGCCTGAAACAGTTGGCAACTTTCTCATGATTTCCTCCTAGGCATCTGTCTTGTATGGAACACTGGTTGACAAAAATTTAAGGCTCAATAGTCATCTTGAAGTTTTTAAACTCCTATCAAAGTTTATAGCACTCATCCTCTGTCACATTAGTGAAGGTTAGTTACTACCCCGAGGATACACACATTAGTGGAGGTATCTGTCTGAGGTTAGTACTACCTCTGATTTTTAACCAAGACAGTGTAGGAGGATACAGACATTAGTGGAGGTTAGTACTGTCTCTGATTCTTCATCAAGACAGTGTAGGAGGATACTGACATTAGTGGAGGTGGATACTGACTTGTTTCAGAGAGTTTTCTTCCTCTAATGGTGAAGCTATCTCAGATCATATATTCCAATCAGGCCATTCTTGAAGAGCTCATTTGGTACTAGAAGACATAGTTTACCTGTACTGTAACCAACTACAATATCTTATCTTAGTGAGTTCAGACACATTACCAATGAATGTCAGCTATTAACCCTACATTAATAGGCAAAAAAATCACTTATTTAAAGTGGTATTTATATTATCTCCTTCCATATACACTAATAACTAGTTAACTGCTAAATTAAATTATTAATATGTACACGAGAACACGGAATTAAATTGCACCTGACCCTGATATCTTGTGATCCAGTTCTTTTGGGTCTTCTTAGAAAAGCCTGTAGGAAGTTACGAGTGCAAGATCACCTCAAGCCCCCTGCAGTTCGAGGAAGGAATCTGCTCTAGACAATCTAGTTGAACGGTAGAAGGCTAGCTTCTGCGTAGATAGTAGCGTAGACTAAATTTATTATGTTTATAAAAAATTGACACCTCCCGCTGTCTGACTGTTAGCTCTACAAACAATTCCACCGCAGCCACCAGCACAAGAGGTCTAGTTGGCCTTGTGAACTACGGGGTGTCATAAAAGCAGGCCGAGAAGTAGAAGACTCCCAACAAGTTTGAAGGTGGTAAACATGTCCTACTTGAACGCTGGTCTAGCTAGCTAGGTTATGACTATCTTAGTTAAAATCTATTGGTAAATAAACTTACATGACTGTACAATAATTAGAACAATTGTTGAATGTTTCCTAACAAGGGGACGGACGGCAGCCTCTAGATAAATAAAGTGGCTGCTGTATCTTTGACCAGATTTGTGTCTACCCCGTTACTGAGAACACATGCGTTGACGCAAATATGCGTCTATTCCCTGTCTATTCCTGTTAATCAGTTAACTGTATCTATGTCAATTTCACTTTACACTTCATTATGTATTCAGGTCCTAATGGTGATTATCTGGTGATGGTATCTGGAGGGTCCATAACATGGGGACCACCTAGTAATATTGATGACTTCCTCCTTCAAAATTATCAGTTGACTATTGAATGTAATGGGACAGTTGTTGATAGTGTAAATACAACGGAGACAACATACAGCTATGATGAGAGAAAGTTAATTCCTGGTCTGTGTAATGTTACTGTCAGAGTGATTAATTCTTGTGGAGATACTGCATCTAATTCTATTGTCTTCACATTTGAAGGTTAGTAGTCCCTATAGGTTAGTGGTCCCTATTGGTTAGTAGTCCCTATGGGTTAGTGGTCCCTATGGGTTAGTAGTCCCTATTGGTTAGTGGTCCCTATGGGTTAATAGAATTAACTATGGGACAGAATTAGTAATAAGATAAGTGAAATTTTAAATATCCCTTTATGTATCATTGTTAACAAATTGGTTTTATTCTTATCCAATACACCTTCAGTAGTCCTTGTATATGTAAAACTAGGTATTCTATAAACTCTATCTGTCACATTTATTCATCCTCTTTCTTAGCCACTCACCTTCTCTTCCTCTAAGTACCTTCCATGTTTACTGCCCTCAGGCCAAATAAGTTTTTTTGTATAATACCCACCACTAGGACATACCCATCACTAGGACAATTCTAACTGCTTTCAATGTCTTTCAGGACCTACAGGAGTTACTACAGAACTTAAAGATGGAAGTAATACTGGTGAGTTTTTGATTAGTTCAGGAGTTGCTTGGGTAATTGAATTAAAAGTCATATTATGGTTGTCAGCAGGTTGTCTCAAGTTGCTATAACCTGTGTGTACAAGGTTGTGTACTTCAGTCCTTACACATATTATTATCCCATTATCGGCTCTTCACATATCTTTAGTTAATATTAATATTGGTAACAGTACATTGCTATATTTAAGGGAATTATATGTAAAATTTAACGTTTAAAGGGGATATTATAGGAACCAATTAATGAACTTTAACCTTTTCCTATTGGTCCAAAGCCATAATAATGAACTTACCATAAATCTGAAAATTAACGTTAATGCTATAAATGTGGACAAACTTAATATTGCATGCACATTGTTTTCTAATTATAGCACACCTGTTGCTCAGACTTTTCTAATTATAGCACATCTGTAAGTTATTGCTGGTGCCAGTATAAAGAAGCATTTAGCTCTTTGGGGCCTATAATTAGAAAACGAGCGTTTATGACCAGATTATTTTTAAAAAAAAATCAAAGATGGCGTTGCTCAAGGGAGTTTTCTCTGTGGCTTTCCGTGTCCTTGAGGGTCTCTGTCAAGATTTGTCACCTAGTAACATCTTGTAAACAACAACAAGAGTCCATAATGAAAGCAGCGACCGAACAGTAAACAATCTAGTAGTTGATAGTTCTATGCTAAGTAGCTAGCCTTTAGCGTAGCGATTTTATTCTGTGATTGGGACGTGGGAGAAGATTGTACAACTTCAGAATGTTAGGTAAGCCTACTATACGGTTAGATTTTAAATGTGGAGTGGTAGATAGCCATAAATAGCATAAAATCTAGATCATGGAGAAGGGGTGTGGCCATGTGCGGTCAAGATGTGTGTTAGTAAAGCTTGCTTTATGGCTATGTGTTGTGACAGAGATGAAAAATGTAATGGTAAATGATGAAGGTGATATGTAATAATTATATGAATCAATGCTCCACAGATTGAGTGTGCTGCTGCTTGTGTGAGGAGAGGGTAGAGCTGAGTCTGGAAATATTCCTGCAAAGAAAGTCATATTAGCATTTTTACATCTATTATTGTCATTACTTTCATCATCTGATTCTTACTTTCACTAAATTCAATATCGTCCCTCAGTAATAATTTCATCCAGTACACTCGCCCTACTTGAAAAGAAATCTGCCAGAGTTTATCTGGCCGTTATAATGTTTGTAAATGAAGTTAAACTCATTAATATCAATATAGCAGCCTCCTGCTGTGTAGCTTCCTCTTAATTTAGCGTTGCTGGAGCTAAAAAGTTGACAACATTCCTAGTAAGGATATATCCGCTATTCGTCATTTACGTAACATTTCAATGTGCGGATATATCCGCCTATAGGCCCTAAAGAGTTAAGCCTGCAAGCACAACACTGGTATAGGTGCAACAGCTACTAGAGCTGTTAATGAACTAATGAAGAGAAATGGCTTTGTAGAGGAAAGTAGCTAGATAATGGAGCCTAAAGAGGTAGTGCAAGTCCTCAATTATCGACTGTCATCTATTATAGGCCACCACCACAACTGCTCAATACACAGAGATATTAAACAAAATCCCATTTACTCTACCTCTTCAATTGAGCTAACTTTGAGTTTAGCCCTGTTCTGCTGCATGTGAGTGAAGTATAGTTAGAGGAGGAAAGCACCTCTGCTATTTTTTCATAGTTTGGTGGCAGAATTTTCATCCTTAGCGCTAAAACATACTGATAGACCTGAGTTCTTTGAACTGAATGTTAACATCAGCTACAGTTAGGGATGAGTAAATTATGCTATTTTTTTTGCCTATTATGCTATGCTCTGATTCCTGAACTTTTACCTATTATGCTTTTTAAAATGTGCCTATTATTCCTCAATTATGCTGCAATACAAATCAGTGGGAGTTGTATTGTAGTATAATGAGGCTTAAACATAGTCCTCTAAAGTATTTTGCTGACCACATTCATTTTCCAGCCTGTTAATTATTAAAACCCATTCAGTCTATGTGGTGCTAGACTGCTAACGGCACCCTAACCCACAGCGTACTTAGCTAACACATGCAGACTATAATGTGTGGGAGTCATTGATTGGTTGAACAAGATACTTGGTAAACACTAAACAGTACACACCATCCCGCCAATGAAAAAAAAGCCTATTATGCACAATTATGCCCCGAAAGGGATTATGCTCCAATGTAGCCTATTATGCTAAAAGAATATGCAGCTTAATTTACTCATCCCTAGCTACAGTTGAAAGCACTACTGGTTGATTATGTAAGGGGTGAAGCATCCTACTGCTGAGAGCACCATAGATGAGAATATGTTCTGTTTGTTTGGGATTGTATGAGGAAGATGAAGAATCTGGCTAAAGTGTACCTGTAGTAGGTGGATTCACAATAACTGTGTCATTCTGAACTGCAGTAATTCACTTAAACTCTGCCCTAACATTCATACACAGAATTCTACACTTAATTAAGTTTGGTAAAGATATCATAAAATTCAGTGGTTATTCATAATTTTGAGTTGTTGCACACATGATTACTTACTGACCCTTCACAGATATAGCTTGACCTAATGCTAATTTGGTCACAGTACAACATATCATAATTAAGGAAATTGTTATGTAAAATTTAAAGGATGACTATACAGGAAGGCATCACCATTAAGGACTTTAATTTTTTGCTGTTAGTATAATAAACTACGGGCCTATATATAAGCAGTATTAATGCTTACACTTTATTTTCTATTTAAAGTGCACCTGCAAGTTATGGTTGTAAGCAAGTATGGCACTGGCATAGGTGAAGCAGCTATTAGAGTTGTTAATATAGAGGTGAAGACTTAATGGAAAAAGTCACCTGAAGATGTGCATATTGACACTAAACTTTCATTAATGAACTTGAAATAAAGTGGTTGATATCTTCACACGATTTCCATGTGACATCTTTATCAGTAGTTTCAGCATTTATCCCCACATAGGGGGTGGAACCATGGGGGCAGTGGGGGCACTTGCCCCCATTCTAAAATCAATGACATAACAAACAAATGTACACAACAACATGGCCATACAATAGGCAGTACTAACTTAGACCTGGTCCACTCTCATATTTAATTAACAAGCCAGCTGTGCAGTATATACATTCTTATTATCTGATAATTATTCAAGCTTGAAACCCTAAATTAGTGCTGCTCTATTTTGATCACCACTGCCACCGGTGAACACCTGTTTTCAGTTTTATGACAAGTTGAAACATATCTTGAAAGATATCCCTGTTCAACTATGTCCAAAACAATATCATGTTATTATCATGTTATTACATACACAAATTCAAAATAAACTCCCAGACACCTTTATATCATCAACATAGACAAAATTTTCTATCTTTATGTCATCTTTGAAACATGATGGTAGGAGTGTGATTATCAGAGTGTGACACTCTTGCCACAGATCTAGTTGACCTGCCCCCATACTCAAAATCATCTTCCTCCGCCCATGCCCCAGTAATATATTTTTTTCTATTTCCATAATTTCAGCTGTTTTTAAACAGTACATGATCATGTATGAATATGGAAATGTTTAATGACATGGACCATGTTGGTTTAGTTGTCCATAAAATCACTATCAGATACATCATGTACTATACCATTTATAGCTATATAGGTGTTATGCAATGACTTGTATTATAGCTCTATTATTATTGTTGTTGTTCCATAATAATACACTATGGCTTTAGCTACTAGTTGTAGCTAACCTTCAGTTAGAAAATCTTCTCTTGATAGTTCAAAACTTACTGTTGTTCATTAATGATAACCTAAACACACTGCATACGATAGTTAGCACTATTTAACCTGATGGTTTCTATAGTAATATTATTATGCCTACAAATAGCTATTTAGCTCTAGGTTTGGTACAGGCTAAACCTTCAATTAAGGTACAGGCTATCTGATATTTTGAGTACTTCAACTTCTATAGCTTTTTCCATAGCAATTAGCTCACACCACTTATAACACCACTACACTACTTACAGCCAACACCACTTATATCTCTTCACTCTTATAATTGTTACAGAGATACAAGGCCGTAGCAAGCAAATTTTTAGTGGTTAGGCCATTGCACATAGCACACACGAAAACTTTTAGTGCCATGCCCACTTCTGATAATTTAGTTAATTTTTATACTTATTTTCTCTATGCTAAATTGCTTTTTAGGGAACTTAAAAGCCACTGGCTGGTGTGGTCACTGAATATCAAGGCAGGCTCAGGCTCAGCTACAGATTGCATTGCTAGCTGGCAAAAATAATGTGTGTGGTGCTGGTAGGTGCGGTTTCAATGTTCTTAAAAGTGATCAGGCCAAAGCCTGACCAGCCTAACTGCTTGCTATGGCCTTGAGATAACACTTCCATCTACTAGCATCAAACCTTGGTTATTTCTCACTGGTACAGCTGCACTGCAAACTGCTATAACTTTGTATACACTTATGCATTAAAGTGTATCAAATAATAACATACAACAACTTCTATGGTTATGACTATATTAGTGCTATATTGAAATGCCATAGACCCCTCATATTTCAAACCTGACCATAATATTATTGCTATATATAGTATTCATTAACTAGTAGTAAAGTGTTAAATAAATACATGTTGATGAGTAGCTGACATCAGGAAAAACTAACTTGTATTAAATCCTGTGAATAGGTAGCAGCCAGTGGCTAGGACACTGAATCTAATAACCTAGTTGAGCCTGCCCTAAATAATCCTATACGTATGCATGTAATTATAACAATTATTATTACTATAACCTTGCCCTCCCTCACATTTTGATGTACACACATTACATGGTTGTTATAACTTTGTACGTGATAGCAACAAACTAGCCAAAGTTGTTATCATTACTTACAAGGTTATAAAAGTTGATTTTTGTGGTAATTATCTGTTGATACTGTCATAACCTTGTAACAACCTTGACTTTGGTAGCCTCAATTAGAGATTAAATTGTGCTATATATATTCCCTCTTCCTTACTATGCTATGCTTTAATGCTCCACACTGTGTTTCACAGTATCACCTAATATGCCCCATATTCTGCCACAAATATATAATACAAATGCAATACAACACTACTCTAGTTTTTTTGACTTCATTTAGCTGTGATCCCAGCATATCCCAGACATGTTCAATGGGGTTCAAATGAGGGGTCTATTTATTGTATTATGTAACTTTTCAATTGAAGTTACACATTAAATATTGTGTTTAGAGAGAATCTTCAAACACTTGAAGTTCAACATTTTTATATTTGTCATTGCCAAGTAAACTGTATTGACTGGGGCCAGTTTGGCTGCCAGTCATATCACTGGTTGAAACTTCTGGGACCTTTAGTTAAAGTTGAAGAAAGGATAAATTCAGATGATTATATCTAACTTATGCGCTGCAGCAGGTTTCCATTGCAGCATCAGTTTAAACTCGAACTTACAATAACTTTATTCTATCATGGAAGCTGCACCTAGTTCTAGGTACCTACCCTCCAGCCCTGAGTTTCTGCTGGAATATTTTGACGGTATTCCTAGGGACGATTCTGACGACGGTTATGTTAGTGTTAGTGAACAAGACGACATTTACGACCAGGAAGCCAGCTTCCACATTACTTCCTCCAGAACGCTGTTTACTTCCTCTCCCACACCCCACGAGGAAGTTGGAGACACACCTCTCATGGAAAGTCCAGTAGTTGAATCAGAGACACAACCCACACCAAGTAAGCTACACTCTAGTTATTCCTTTCCCAATACACACAAAATATTTTAATGTTATCATGTAATGACATTAAATTAATAACAAGACACTACTATTACTACATAGATTTCAATTTCACCGCCACCCCAGGCCTCAACATACACATAGAAAGGAAGGAACCTGTGGACTTCTTCCAACTCTTCTTCACACCTGAAGTAGTGGACAATATATATTCACAAAGCTCTCTCTATGCTCAACAAAAACACCACACCTACAGAGAATACTTGCAATGTCACCCCCATGCATGTGATCAGGAATCCAATGAAGAGGAATGAAATTGAACCCTTGCTTGCTATTCTCCTTACAATGGGTGGTTTCCTACTTTGAGGTTATGGTCCTTGAAATATAATGTACCTCAACACAAATTAATAAATTATACTATAACTTTGTCCAGATCTTACTGGAGTACTAAGTGGCCATTTAGTAACTTAACCTTTAGTAACATCGTGTCTGGCAGACGATTTGAACTTCTGATGTCCTATTTAGGGAAGCATACACACCATCCAGGGAAATAGCAATAGATGAGAGCATCATAGGATTCAAGGGGAGGTTGTCCTGGATACAATATATGCCCAAAAAACCAACCAAGTGGGGGATAAAAGCCTGGGTATTAGCCGACTCCAGGACTGGCTATGTCCACAATTTGCAACTTTATTCTGGTAATTCAATTGTTGTTCCTGTACAGGTAATAAGTAATGTCATCAAAAATATTTATAGGCAAAGACAATGGTACACTGGTGAAGGGGCTGGCCCATAGAGTGGTGCTGTCACTAATTACAGGTCTGGAGAAGGGGTACCATATATACATGGACAATTTTAACATCTTACCAGTTCTTTTCACTGACTTGAAAAGAAAGGGGTTTGAAGCATGTTAAACTGTTAGGAGCAACTGTAGGGGCTTATCTCATTCTTTTAAAACCACTACAGTGGAAAAAGGTGAAGAAATACTGGATTGGGGTTGGGATGTACTAATGATGGTAAAATGAATACTCCAAATATTACAATAATATTGGAATCTGTAATAATCCGTAGACAAAAATATAAACCCTTCCACTTTTAATTCTCCACTCGGTGAAATTCACACAGAAAAATCCATAGAAGGTCTCACAAGTTTGAAATGGAAAGATAAGAGGGTAGTTACCATGCTCTCAACATTCCATGATAACAGCATAATAAGCAAAAGGAGGACGACGAGATAAGCATCTGGGGGGGTGGAAGAAGTCATGAAGCCCCAGATGATGGTGGACTATAATACCAACATGGGTGGGGTGGACCGGTCAGACCAGCTGATTTTGTATTATGGCTATGCCCACCGCTGCAAGAAGTGGTGGAAGAGAGTTTTCTTCCATCTCTTGGATCTTGCAGTGGTAAATTCAAATATATAATCAAGTAGCAGAGAAGCCACTAAATCAGCTGGATTTCCGTTTGGCATTGATATCTGGGTTACTAGATGGTCATTACATATTTACTTACTTTATATATTTTTTCATTGCCTATATATAGTTCCTCATTTCACCACTTAATTCTGTTCCATCCTCTTTTCTTATTTTACTCTCTCCCTATTTCATCCTCTCTTTCCTAGTTTCTCCTCTCCCTCTTTCTGATTACTATGGGAAAAATAGATATTTACCTGGCTAGCTACCAACCTAATCAAACTAGCTAGCTACATAAATTAATAAATAGGTATCTAATTCATCTAGATAGCTACCTGCCCAATCTAGTTAGCTAGTTAATCTATTTAGGTAGCTACACTAACGATCATATCTACCTAGTTAGCTACCTATATAACTATATACATACCTCAATTTTGAAATGAAACTGTTCAGGTGTTCGCAGAAGCAAGTATTTTCTGTCTAAATAATATAGCAAACTAGCTTTTTACTACGTTTGAGAGTAGACTCGCCCAATAAAGACAAGATGAAACCAAGTTTTCCTCGGCTGACTTTCAACATGCGGTTTCTTTCCGTGCTTCAATTTGAATAATTTTTATGAGTCATCAATGGTACGTGGGTATAACTTAAGAGTTATGAGCAGTAATGAGAAGAAAGTTATCTCCGAGGTTAGATCCACTCTATTGCTGCCTTGCCAACCAGCGCTTAGCTCTTTCCAAGCGAAAGTGGTGTAAGGAAGCCTTGATAACTCAAACGCTTTGTGTTTTTTGTACTAATAACTTCATTTCGAAGCTAAGAATCTATTATTTTAGGCTTCCTTGACCGTTCTAAGCGTAGAACAAATTAATAACTACTGATGTTGCTATGCAGCGCATAGGATGTTGAAAAGCCTAAAGTAATCGCTGTTAAAAGACTGGAGGTCATTTTGTTGAAAAAGATTAAATTTTAGCCGCCCAGGGGGGTGCGTGCAATTATTATTATCTATCCGTGAAAGGGTTAACTGTTTGGTTCACACATTCAGGTAGAAAGTCCTCACCCACCTTGAAGTTGAATAACTTCAGTGCAAAAACTGCTCACTTTCCGTATTTTTGTAGCAAATTCCGTAGAGCTAGCTAGTTTAATGACCTGAATCATTCTTAATCATTATTATTGTTATAAGACACACACCTATGTGTGCAGGTATCTTGTGATTAGTAATGATAAAAAATAGACTATACTGTGAGCTAGAATTGAGTCTTAGCTATCATAGTGCTTGATAGGAGACACTGGAACAAGCTATAGCTATATAAATGTGACCGGATTTGCGAAAACCCGACTTAACGCGGGTGGTAAAAATTAATTATTATGGAATTGTTAATAATTTTTGTCAAATTTTGTGAATTATTTTATTGCATATAACACTACTACTACTCTTCTACTATTAGCCTGTGGCAGACATAAGCCCAGGTAACCGTCCTAAAGCGGGAGAAAAGGCTTTAGACTTCCTACTAGGCTTCGTATACGGAGTCGGTTGCTATGCACATTTTAGGCGCGCTTACATGGCGGGCTAGCCTTTCAGGTGCTGTCTTCAAAACGTCTGCTCAGTTTCTGCTGCTTAAAGATGAATAGAGCAACAGCTCTAACCAACTCTTCAAACTCCCGGTTACGAGATGACGATGACCTTAATTGGCCGGGTAGTCACGCCTTCAACAAGTTTACAAGTGACTATTTTGCAGTGGAAGACATCTCAATTCCTGGTGGTATGTTATAAGTTAATACTTTTAATGAATAAATTCATTTAAATAGCTTCATTTATTGAGGATGACAAAGGCTTAGATGGGCACTTCCTTCCAAGGGGTTCTACAGGTAAGGTATATACAATAATAATAATCATTATTATTAATGACAAATGAACTTAGATGAAGATGACATTCCATCTTTCTTCACCTTAGAAGATGAGCTCTTTCATTTGCCACACCAACAAGAAACTTGAACCTGGAAGATAATAGATAATTATAGTAAAGTGTGTAATGTAAACTGACCTTTATGAGTTCTAACATCCACTACAATCAGGACAATACCAGTGGCTATACTCAACAGTATGACTCCCACGACCAACAGGACTCGATTAGTAGATGTTAACCTAACTGCAAGTCAACCTTCTTGACACTACATGGCATTGGTAGGTATAAAAATTGAATAAGAAACAAAAACTTACCTCAAAACTCCTATTCCAGGAAAGGACAGATTCATTGCTCTGAGGAACATTTGTTTTCTAAACCAGCCAGCCTATCACCCTTTAACTGCACCACCTACCATGCATTATAACACCTATTAATTAGACTTATTATTATCAGACTAAGTATTGTATTATTCTTTTTCAGTGTAGTCTGCCAAACTAAGCAGAATCTGCTTGCTCTTGCTATGTTGTCCAATCCCCACTAAATCTTACCAGTAAGAAACTGTACAATTTTTAGAAGAGCTAATCATCTACCTAGAAGTCAAAACGCTATGATTCTTCCACCGTCAAACCTTTGACTAAGTTTATTTCTACCCGGTTTTGTTCTTTTTAGGTGCTAGTTTCCCCCCACATAAAACATTTCCTAGCTATTTTGAGCATAAAAACAACTTACTGACCGAGAAGAAGGCGAGAATTTACCACCACACAACAAATACTTTTTAGAATCTCTAACACGTGGGTTTAGAATGACGTAAACGTATGCGGACTATCATTACGTAAACGGAGCAACTTAGCAACGCCTTTATTGCTTAATTTCTCAGTTGTAAGGTTAATGAGCGAGTGATAAAGAATCGCGTGTATCTTCAAAACGCAACGCGAGATCGACTTAAAATTTGGAAGACATAGACTTCAATAGATGCAGAAGGTAACTCTTCAATAAAAAAATTTTTTTTTGGATCCGCGTTATGACGGGTTTTCCCAGGTACGGTCACAAATTTTAATAACAATGCACCAGTAAACAGATATCATGAATTAACTGACAATAAATATACTTACTGTTTTTATCACCTGTTTTGAGGAATATGAACTGTTTAGACAACTCTTTAAGCCTCTGGACAATGTAATTTCACAGCTGTTCTGTTAGCTCCTACTTCTGTATAAATTGAATCAATAGTCCCTATTTATAGGTGTAAATCACGGATAAATCCGTGTGGTTGGAGGCTCTGCTTTCAGTTAGCAGTGGCTTTTTTCTGGCTACTCTCTCATACATCCCAGCATCATCTAGTCTCCTTTTCACAGTTCTAGCACTAGTACTTACTGCCTCCCATTCTATTTTCAATTGAGTACTTGTAAGTCTTTGATTTTTTAAGCTAAGCCTCACCAACATTCTGTCATCTCAGGGAGTAGGAAGTCTAGGTATATCAGAATGTGGTCTATCATCCACACTACTACATACATGTTTCCCAGAGCCTTCTGAGTGTCTTAGATATTGTACTATGACTATACCTAACTCTTGCAGCAATAGCTTCCATTGAATACCCTTCTTCAATCAATACTGTAATTTTCATCATGTGTTTCTTTGTGATGCCATTTTAACCCTCAAATTATGTACCACTGTGAGCTGTTAACTTGTATTTTGTTTATAAAAAACTGTACAAATAAATTAACATACATAATTCTTATTTCATTCACCCAAGTAGTGTGCACATTGTAATGTGGTTTCGTTAGCAATCAGTATGCTATTTGTTTGTTTGTTTGTTTGTTATATTGTTTATTTATTTATTTATTTTTGATAAAGGCACTCCATGTAATATAAAATTTTAGAACCACTGAAGTATTAATGATAATTCCCCTTAAAACAGAACATTACTGCAGGAGATTCATAAGCATAAGTGGATTGATTCTATGCAAGCATTACTGTCAATTAATAAGCCATTTCAACCTTTTGGCCTTTATATAATAATAATAATAATTATACTATAATAATACACACACTTCCCTGGTAATATACATTAAAATAACAATTATTTAAGTGCCTTTTAAACACTTGCTATGTTTTTTAGGGTTATATATTGGTCTTGGTGCTGGTGGTGGTTGTCTGGTCATAGTGGTGGTGATCATAGCCTCAGGGAGTGGTATTGTTTATTATAATAAGGTAAGTGTATACTCTATTGATTTTTACATTAGTAGAGATTAAACTTTGATTTTATTTCTATTTGTGTTCTGGTGAGAGTGTAACTGTGTGGTTGTTCCTTGACTATGTCACCAGACATCTAATGAGAGTAGGCTGACAAAAGACCATGAATTAAAGACTTTTTTTGTGGGTTAGACTAATAGTTGTTTCAGAATTAGAGAGTATAGTAACTGGTGGTAGGTCAACTCTCACTCAATTACTAGATTTCACATCAATTGTTCATAATAGTTTAGTGTCAATGGAATTTGGATAAATGATGTTTAATCTGTAATGAAGTGATGTCTATTTAGCTATGAGTTCTTGTCTTTAGCTTGTAGTTTGATAGCTGTGTAAGGGTCAGTATTATGCCTTAGCACTTATTCTGCTGTGAACGGTTCAATAACTTACAGACAGCCTTTTTTCAATATCCTAATGGCTAAATTATTACCATAGCACTCAATATAGTGAAAACATGTCTACCTGTTTACTAGTGAACTATAAAGTGTTAAGGATCATGTCATGTTTTTATTTCATCCTGACTGTAGTGACTCATAGCTAATATTCGGGGTATAAGTATACGCACATTACTGTTTGAAATATGATTTTAGTCTTGAGTGGATATGAATAACTCTTTGAGAAAGTTTTGATTCAGTATTTTTTTTGATGTAAGTGTGGTCAACTGGTCCTCTGAGAAGATTAATCTTGCCAAGGATGTGCTTAGGCCTAGGGCTACCTTAGCTAGAGCATACTATATTCATAGATATATGTGATTATTAAAGAATGTTAAAGTAGTTATAACAGAGGACACTTATTCAATTATGTGGCTGCTCCTTTCTTATGAATGATCCTGTGTGATAACAGGCAACCTCTATGAATATCGGTTATAGGTCACTGAGGTTAAACTGATGTGAAAACTGAGTAATATAAGTGGGGAATATGTTGAGTGACAACCATATAACTATGTAATAGTCCACACCTTACACCACAGACCACACCTCACTCCACAGATATGGAAATCTTATGCATTTTAGAGAGTCAAAACATGAGGTCATAAGAGCAAGAAGTGTTATTATTAATCTGACCTCATTTTCAAGTACCTGATGACCACATGATTATATTGTGGTATATTTATACTTACCAGACCATAAGAGAGTACTTCACATACTATTGATGAGTGACCACATGGGAATGATACATTTAGACTTTTGATGCTAGAGTCCAGTAAATTATGCTCAAATTTTTACCCCTATGATGTTCTGAATTCTACCCATTATGCCCTACTTTTTTAGAACAAATTGAGTCAGTATCTTCCTTTTTCAACACATATCAGACTTAGTTAGGGCTCTTAATCTACTTAGCAATGAAGCAGTCCTATTTTTTTGTTGAACTAAAGAGCTCTCACTCTATGATTCACTGCTGATACTACTCTCAATCTTATAGAAGTAGTAGAGTAGGAAAACTCCATTAGGATTAATTCAGCTAATTAGCTACAACATGCACTTAGGCCATGTACTAGTCAGTCATGATCAATTCCAAACTATGCCAACCATAATGGTTGAAGCTCCCTATTATGCTCCAATTATGCTAGGCATAATTTACTGGAGTCTAGTTGATGCTAATGTTTATGGCATTGTTTTACTGACCACTAGTTAACTAACTCTATGTATAACTATCTTGCATTGAAGAAGATATGTTGAAGTGCTCATATTATAACTAGCTACTTCCTATATATCCGCAATTGATCAGAATGGATTTGTTAGTGAAAACTTAAATTTTTGTATTTAACAAGTAAATAGAGCAACAATGCGGCTAAATAGCTAATATTCATGTGTGTGCTCCATTAGATCCAGATAGTTGTCTGAAATATATTATATTATAGGCCACAAACTCCTCTTGAACTTCAGTAGAACTTCAGAAAACCTAGTGAGTTGCAGTGATTGTGATATATAGGATATATCTTCTGGTCCTTTTGGTGCCTTCATCTACTAGTTCATGAGGTAGAACTGGAAAAGAGGCTATTTTTGGTATCTCTGATAGGATGTAAATCAAGTCCATAATTTTATCAATCAGTTGGTGTATCACTACATTATATGTTGTCTGTAATCAAGTAAATAGAAGTGTGAGTGGATAGTATTCACTGTAATACTATTGGAGATGAGAGTAAATATTTATGGAAACTATTTACTGCTCACTACCCCTCAGTAAACACTATGCCAATTAGTTATTATAGACAACAGATGTTAGATGTAGTCCACTTGACAGGTTCTTAACTATAGGCCACTCTGAATGAGACCGATCTAAATATGGTTGTAGTTAGGGAGGAGTTGAACTAGAAAAAAAAATCTGGAAAGTCAATTTTCTACCATCATGGAGTGCTATATTATAGCTCAGCCACACATACCTCTGGAAACATAGTTCAAGTACCAGAATGTAGTCTTTCTCTGAAGAGCTTTGTACAAGGTCTACCTATGTCCAAGATATTTTTCAAGCTGCCATTGGTCGTATATTTGGTAAGTTGTGTATTCCATCTCTAGAACAGGGAGACACACACATGCACACACCCTGAACCTTTAAAGAAGGTCTGGACTAGTTGTACAATCATACAAGTAACCCCAACACTTTATCCCAAGGTCAGGTTGTCCATGATATCCAATCTCCAGTCTCCTAACCTCTGACATGTGCTGCACACTAAGGGCCCAGTGTGTCCACAGCAGATCTAGCAACATTCCTCCTTGCCTCATCTTCAACTAACTTCTTCTTGGTTGCCTCCTCTAGCCCAGCCCCACATTTTGTTACCACATAGCTGTCTTCTGACACTCATGAAATCAAGTGTTGTTGAACTTCCTCAAATCATCATGTCTTCCAAAAAGACTTCACCATACCAAAGCATTTGGCTACACACATCCTCTGCTGTACTGCACTAATGCCCAATATCCCCTTCATATACCTACCTGTTGTGGAACACTTCCAGTTTCCCATTAACTTCATGCTTCAGTCCATGTTTCAGACCAATGCAACAGGATGACAGCCTTGTACACGAATCTCTTAGTATGCAGGGATAAATTCTTGTTCCTGAATACTGGTTCCTTCAGCACTCCAAATGCCTATGATGCTTTACCTATTTTCTCTGTCTCTCACCTCCTTCATTATGCCACCCCCCGGCCGCTACTGTCCACTACTGACCCCTTCATTATGCCTCCCCTACTATCCACTACTGACCCCTTCATTATACCCCCCCCCCCCACTATCCACTTCTGACCCCTTCATTATGTTCCCCCTACTATCCACTAGTGACCCCTTCATTATGTCCCCTACTATCCACTACTGACCCCTTCATTATGTCCCCCCTACTATCCACTACCTGACCCCTTCATTATACCCCCCCACTATCCACTTCTGACCCCTTCATTATGTTCCCCCTACTATCCACTAGTGACCCCTTCATTATGTCTCCCCTACTATCCACTTCATTATGTCCCCTACTATCCACTACTGACCCCTTCATTATGTCCCCCTACTATCCACTACTGACCCCTTCATTATGTCCCTACTATCCACTACTGACCTCAGGTACTTGAAATCATGGACACTTTTAATCTCATCTTCATCCAGCTTTAATGGTCTTAGTTCTTCCTCTTAACTACAGGAAGCACCAGTAACTAGCAACTTTCTTTTTGGAATATTCAAGACCACTGACCCCATTCTGATATTGCACTCCTCAAAACACTTGCTGCCATCTCCATGCTTCTCCTGCTGGTGCCAACTGCTACATCATCAGCAAGAGAAGCTTAGACAACCTGGCCTGACAAGACTTTCTGGATCTTTTCCATATCAACTTCCACCATACTAGTACAGAATGTCCACACCAAAATCTCTGCACTTCTTCTGCCACTCAGTGATGGCCAGACAGAAATAGAGGTTGGTGAGAATTGGACACACCCTAGCCTCAAGCCATTATATACCTGGAACAACCTGTCTATCTATTGTCATCTCAGCTCTTATCCCCTCCTCATGGAGCAGATAACATTTAGCATTGTTGGTAGGACACCATACTTCCTTTCCACAGAGCTTGTCTGAGGAATTGAATCATAAGCCTTTCTAAGGCATAAAGATTTGTGTATTGTGTTCCCTAGCCTTCTCTGCCTTACACAGTATAACATGTCAATACAGCCTCTGCCACTCTGGAAGCCACATTGTGAATCTGGCAAAACCTCTCAGCCATCTTCTGGAGCCTTCTCTGGAGAACTTTGGTGAAAGCTTCCCCTCCCACATCCACTAAACTTATCCCCCCCTTTTTGGAATAGGGACTATAGCTAAGTGCATCTTTCTATTCTGGAGGTGGTATACATTCATCATATTATACTTGGTGGAAAAGATGCAGAAAGTACTCCAAGAGGTTAGCACCACAACACTTAAACAGCGCTTCTTCTCCAGATGGTAACTCCTCCCGGAATGGGTGCTGTGAAACATCATCCAGCACACTCTGGGAGAGGGGGAAGAACTTCTTGTGGAATTGGGATGTTGGCTAAGAATAATGTGCACACACTGTGTTGTTAAAGTATGATCTTATTGTTATATCTGATCTCTGGAATATTCTAGAACAATCTAGTAGCTGCTAGTCTCATTGAACTTATCCTTTGCACCTTGTATCTCATGATTAGCTTGTAGATAGGAAACTAGGAAACTGATGATATCATGAATGGCTGTTTGTAACTAAATATTTTTCATGAATTACTTTGGGGTTTGAGTTTGGGGGGAAGCTTCCCTCCTGCACCCTCCAGTAGATGAAACCCTGCACATTATTTGTCTTCTTTGACTTTATTGGTCTTAAACCTGATCAAACAACTCAAGCAGATTACCTACTTTTCAAGGGAACATAGCATAGATGGGCTTTACACATAGTGTTCCTTATAGGGGTGACTTTAACTCACTGTGTGTGTGGTGTGTGTTTTCAGCATTGCATAATGAATGATAAACTGTTTTTTGTCCATGAGAGCTTCATACTTTCAAGATAAATTCTGAGATAGGGACAAAAGGACAGAGAACCTGTTCTCAATGTATCCCTTATTAAGATTATATTTTAGCTAGCTTAGAGATTTATGGCATTCATATGACATAATACTATCTATCAGTGTTCTTCAGTTATTAGTACTAGCAAATACCCTCGCCACACGTGGCGCTTTGTGTATAATGTAGCTAATATTCCCAAAGGACAAATCTATTTAAATGAAGCAAAGGAGAAGGCACTGTTGTACTGCCTGATTGTTGTCCTGGAAGTTGCTAGACTCTGCAGTATTGCTGCCAGTGAAAAGGTCCTTCAGTGGTAAAGGGTAGTCACCAAGTAGTGGCAGGCTGACCTTCCCATTGTGACAGCAATTGAGGGGTTCACTGGGGAATCTCAATGCCTTACAATGCTGAGAAACCCTTGTCATAGGCCCCAGGTAGACTCTGCCACTTATAGTAGCTGCTACACTTTTCTTCTCCCATTTGTTCTCTCCTCCTCCTCAACCCTTTCTCTTTCCCTGTCTCTCTCTTCTTCTCTCATTTGTCTTCCTCAACCTTTCTCCTTTCCTGTCCTTATCTCTCTCCTTTTCAGCAGACATCTCTACTCTCCTCCTTCCCTTTCTATCTCTGACTGTCTCTGTTCTTCACTGCCCTTGTATAAGAGTTAGGATGCATTTGCTCATTAGCTCACTCCACTCCCCACCACCCCACCACAAGATGTGAGCTTCTTTATTCCAGTAGCTCCTTGGAGAGCTGAGCTGAATTAGAATTACTTTCTTACCTTTCAAAGGTGGGTGAAGTTACTTACTTATTGCTTTACTTGGGATGTGAAACACAAAGCTTCAGACACCCTCATACAGTTAGGTATTAAGCATTAGCTCATTAGCTCATTAAATTAGTCTGTGATATAATTATTTTAAAGATCAGTAAAAATGATGTGCCTTAGAAAATTATCATCAGATCTACTGAATAATATACATTATTATTCTTTATTATTTACAGAAAAAATGAGTTTTCATATGATGAAGATAATGCAGTTAATTAGTTATTAATAACAAAGAAACTATTAGCTATAGAATATGTATATTATTTTTGTACTGTAGCAGAAACAAATAATTATTTTTGTTTTTATAGCATTTAATATTTTCTACTTAAAATGTGTTCTTGCTGGGTTTGGGAACATTGTAACTTCAGATGAAATGTTTCAAGTCATCAAATATTGCGGTTGGCTAATCTGTTGTGGTTTTCACCATTTCTGCATAGCAGAACCAGAAATATCCTCTAGTAGCTATATAGCTGCTACAATAATTATGAACTCAAACTTCTATTTATTGACTTACCAGACAGCATCCTAAGTCTCCTCTCACATTCACTAATAAAACTATTGGTTTTACACGCTTGAGTGACCTGTACTGTAGTCGGTGTCGGAGTGACCTGTACTGTAGTCGGTGTCGGAGTGACCTGTACTGTAGTCGGTGTCGGAGTGACCTGTACTGTAGTCGGTGTCGGAGTGACCTGTACTGTAGTCGGTGTCGGAGTGACCTGTACTGTAGTCGGTGTTGGAGTGATTTGTACTGTAGTCGGTGTTGGAGTGACCTGTACTGTAGTCAGAGTTTCGGTGTTGGAGTGACCTGTACTGTAGTCTGTGTTGGAGTGACCTGTACTGTAGTGGGTGTAGGAGTGACCTGTACTGTAGTGGGTGTTGGAGTGACCTGTACTGTAGTGGGTGTGGGAGTGACCTGTACTGTAGTCAAGTGTTGGAGTGATTTGTACTGTAGTCTGTGTTGGAGTGACCTGTACTGTAGTCAGTGTTTCGGTGTTTGAGTGACCTGTACTGTAGTCGGTGTTTGAGTGACCTGTACTGTAGTCGGTGTTGGAGTGACCTGTACTGTAGTCGGTGTTGGAGTGACCTGTACTGTAGTCGGTGCTGGAGTGACCTGTACTGTAGTCGGTGTTGGAGTGACCTGTACTGTAGTCGGTGTTGGAGTGACCTGTACTGTAGTGGGTGTAGGAGTGACCTGTACTGTAGTGGGTGTCGGAGTGACCTGTACTGTAGTGGGTGTGGGAGTGACCTGTACTGTAGTCGGTGTCGGAGTGACATGTACTGTAGTCGGTGTTGGAGTGACCTGTACTGTAGTGGGTGTGGGAGTGACCTGTACTGTAGTGGGTGTTGGAGTGACCTGTACTGTAGTGGGTGTGGGAGTGACCTGTACTGTAGTGGGTGTTGGAGTGACCTGTACTGTAGTCGGTGTTTGAGTGACCTGTACTGTAGTCGGTGTTGGAGTGACCTGTACTGTAGTCGGTGTTGGAGTGACCTGTACTGTAGTCGGTGCTGGAGTGACCTGTACTGTAGTCGGTGTTGGAGTGACCTGTACTGTAGTCGGTGTTGGAGTGACCTGTACTGTAGTCGGTGTAGGAGTGACCTATACTGTAGTGGGTGTAGGAGTGACCTATACTGTAGTGGGTGTAGGAGTGACCTGTACTGTAGTGGGTGTCGGAGTGACCTGTACTGTAGTGGGTGTGGGAGTGACCTGTACTGTAGTCGGTGTCGGAGTGACATGTACTGTAGTCGGTGTGGGAGTGACCTGTACTGTAGTGGGTGTGGGAGTGACCTGTACTGTAGTGGGTGTTGGAGTGACCTGTACTGTAGTGGGTGTGGGAGTGACCTGTACTGTAGTGGGTGTTGGAGTGACCTGTACTGTAGTGGGTGTTGGAGTGACCTGTACTGTAGTGGGTGTTGGAGTGACCTGTACTGTAGTGGGTGTTGGAGTGACCTGTACTGTAGTGGGTGTGGGAGTGACCTGTACTGTAGTGGGTGTGGGAGTGACCTGTACTGTAGTCGGTGTTGGAGTGACCTGTACTGTAGTCGGTGTTGGTGTGACCTGTACTGTAATCAGTGTTGGAGTGATTTGTACTGTATTCAGTATTCTTACATATCTAGTATAGATCCTCAATGCCTGTTTATTAGTACTATCTCACAGAAATAAAACTTTAGAACTTTATTAGCCAGCTAACTAGCTAGATTCATAATTACATGCATAATTCTAATCACATGTTTTTGCTAACTCATACTATCTAGGACTTGTAGTTGAGTCATATCTTAGTGTCAATGGAATACTTTACATGATGTTAAATTTGTAATGAACTATGTACAGTATTTAGATTTTCTCCTGATTGTAGTGATGTAATAGACTCATAGCTAATACATTAGGGATATAGGAATATGTACACACATTAATATGATTATAGGGTTATGAATGAACCATTAGATAACTTTTTGAGTAAGATATGATTTTGTTCTTTATTAAAGTTTCTTAGTGTAAATGTGGTTGACTCTCATAGAAGGTTAATTTTCTGGCCAACCTTATCTAATATTCATAGATTATTAAAGAATATTGAATTAGTTATAACAAGTCCAAATTATTCTGTTTTACATAGAACAAGAAGAAAGAAGGAACTCAAGGATTTACTCAGCCTATTGTAAGTGATATTAATTATGTACGTCAGCATGCAGTTACTTATTACTTATAGCAGAGTTCAGTAATGGACCCACTAATACCTCCAGATAGTGGGTAAAGTATCAATCTAATGTATGAGACACACCTCACACCATAATCATGGAAATCTCATGCATTTCATTCTAGAAAGCCAAAGAAGATCAGGTCATTAAGTGCAAGACTTGTCCTGATCTCATTAAGTGACTACGTGGGAATGATACTATTATCTATTACCTTATTAAGGTGGTGGTGGTATACTCTCTGCTACTTGTTATAATTTTAATCATATTATTCATCACATTATTATTATACTAGATGCTAACTAATTATATAGCTAATCTTAGATTCTTAAAGAACCACATAATACATCAAAATGGATAGATTTTAGTTTGGTGGAAAATAATATTAGAAGTTAGATTGCCTCCAACTTGCTAATATTGTGTGCTCCATTAGCTTCAGATAGTTGTTTGAAATACATAGGCCACAAATCTCTCTTGCACTGCAGTAGAACTTCAGAACACAGTTTTTTTAGTGCCTTCATTGACTAGTTCACGAGGTAAAACTGAATTTTGATACCTCTGGAGTGATGTAAACATATTCTCTTGTAATCACCTGGCAGAGCCTCCAACTTGAAGTGAATAATTTCAGTCTAAAAATTGCTCACTTTCCAGATATTTTTGTAGCAAATTCCGTAGCTAGCTAGTTTAATGACCTGCATCATTTTTAATCATATTTATTGCCATATAACACACACCTACATGTGCAGGTATCTTGTAATTAATAATAGACTAGACTATGAGCTAGAATTGAGAATCTTAGCTGTGGTAGTGCTTGTATAATCACACTGAAGTTGTATGGTTGACACCCACATTTTTACTACACTGCTCTATGAACACTTACTGATACCAAATCTTAAAGGAATAGGGTGTACACACTGAAGTATGATCAACGACACAGTTAGAAAAATATCTTTGGAATTTTTTAACTTAAAGGGGACAGAATAGACCTTTAGAAAGCTAGGTTTCTGGAGGTATGGTCTATTTTAATTTTAACTCTCCTCCTTAAAAGAGTATTACTCAACACCACAATATCTCCTCAGCCACTTACAAATTTAACACCACTTAGACAAACCACAGCTACATTATTTGAATAGAGGACATCTACTAAAATTTATTTTTAAGGGAGTGTTGACTCATAACTCCCCTCCAATGTTTTGTAAACAAATTCTCTCTATTCAAATGAAAGAGCAGGAAAAGAGCTTTCAGAAAAAAAAAAAAAATTTTTTCCATCTAGGACAATGTGGTGTAGAGTAATAGTCGAAAGTAGTCCATGAAGGTGGGCGGCTAACTTCTGCTAGGTTATTGGAAAGTAAAAACTTAATATACCATCAGAAAGCTCTTTAAATGAGCAACATTTTGAGAAGAATTAATTTTAGCTACAAACTTGCACTATAGATGAGTGATCAAAATATACTTTAACGTCACTTCCTGTACTAAACACTCTTTACACTAGATACTGTGCAATATTGTTCTTCTCCTCAGTCTCACAATAACACACTACTCTCCATTGACTGCTATACTTTTTTTCTTGATGTTTATGAGGGTTCAGAGTGATGGAGTTATACACTTAAGAGATAAGCTCTGAGATTCTTCTCTGCTAGGGACAGTATAGAGTTATATACTGTAGACCCACTTCATTCCACTCTCACTTTATCTTGCTGTATTAGTGTACATAGAGAGCTCACAACACATAAATTTATCTGTAGTTGAAAATAAGTTGCCTTAGAAATAACTAGACCTATATATCACATTACTATTCTCATTATCATTATCTCTCTATTTATAGGACGGTGATGAAAAAACAGATAATCAGTACAGCTTATGAAGATGTAGTTACTCATAAAACAGAGAAACAATTATAATTATGTCACTGTGGTAGAAACAGAAGTAGCTATTCTATAAAATTGTGCTGTTTTTATATCATCTAATAATAATAATAATATGCTTGTATAATTCATGAGCTAATGTGCTAATGTCATCTTTTTACACTTAACTACAGTTGTATGAAGCAAGCTTTGGAAGCTGTTTCACACCCGGAGTAACTTGACACCTAATTAGTTAAGATCACCACACTTCACCCACCTTTAGGCCTACAACAGTGCCTTCTCCTTTACTATTGATTTATTATAGCTACATTATACACCAAGTGCCACTGTGTGGCAGGTACATGCTAGTACTAGATCCTTGTATGGGCCGGTGTGTGTGTGTGTGTGTGTGTGTGTGTGTGTGTGTGTGTGTGTGTGTGTGTGTGTGTGTGTGTGTGTGTGTGTGTGTGTGTGTGTGTGTGTGTGTGTGTGTGTGTGTGTGTGTGTGTGTGTGTGTGTGTGTGTGTGTGTGTGTGTGTGTGTGTGTGTGTGTGTGTGTGTGTGTGTGTGTGTGTGTGTGTGTGTGTGTGTGTGTGTGTGTGCGGGCGCAAGCTCACGTGATGAACATTAATATTTAATTAAACGAACGAACGATCACATGATCGAGAAACATTATAATTATTAATTTTAATTAATCATCAATGCATGCATGCTATTATAATGCGTGTCGTGGCGTTTCCTATTACATACGCCTGTTTGGAGACCATTTTTCTATCTGGTGAGCACGTCTAGTAACATAGCTACAGTTAATAACTTTGGTTGTAAAACTTCCTGATAGTAACTACTTACTTCACAAATGCGTGTTGTTGTTTTTTTTAATAGGTAAACCTTCAAAGGATAAGAATGTTTCCCAATCTTTGTATTCAAAAGCAATTGGAAACTGATCACATTTGTCAATTAGAGTGTTACAGTTGCAGATAAACTTCATAAAATACTCAATAAGGATTTACCAAGATTTCTCAGTGAGTGAGAACTGGTCTGTAATCTCATCTCAGTCTCATTGTGCTGTCTGAGAACTGAGTTTACTTGTAAAGCATTAATATTATTATAAATCTTGTTTCAGCTGTGCCAGTAAAGGTTGTGAAAATATTTCTGTTAATGCTGGTTCTGGATAATATTTGGCAACTTCAACAGGAAAAGCATACACTTTTACACCCACAACACATGATGGTACCGCTTTGTTTATTATTATTATTATTATTATTATTTATTTATTTATTTATTTATTATTATTATTATTGTGTGTGTGTGTGTGTTGGAGTGAAAGGGCAACTAAAATCAGTGCCCTAGCCAGCTTTTCATGACAGATGCATCAACTAGCAGAGCACAGTGCCTAAAATATAGTACTATCACTGCCCAATTGGGCAATGATAAATCAGAATTGGGCAATGATAAATCAGAATTGGGCAGTGACAAACACTGGTTTGACACAAGCTCTAGCTTAAGCTCCCAGTACTGTAACTCAACATTAACACACATGCTGTTAATTCTCCTAGCTCCCACACTTTGTTCTAGTTATTATAATTTCAAAAGTCAAAATGCTTCAACTTGTTCATGTGCTGTTATCTGATTTATCTAATTTTACGCACTGGCAGAGCAAACAGTTAGATGAACATTGTTGTCCCAGAAAACACTTGGCTAGGACAGTAAGTCAGTTGTGGGGGGGGGGGGGGGGTTGGTTGGTTCAAGAACACAATCAACAACTAACTTCTTGCTCTGCTGGTTAACAAACCTATCATGAAGGGTTTGCTAGGGCACTGATTTTAGTTGCCCTTGTATACTTTTCACTTGTTTTCACTTCAGCAGGAACTATATACACAATCGTTGATCTTCCATTTTGGCACTAGGATATTATTTCAGTGTTGTGGGTGTGGTTTAAATCTGGCCTGTTGATATCCAAACTGGCTTTTTAATAGCACAACCGGTACTGGCCTTGTAGCTTAGTAACTGGTGGGTAGCTACTCTATCTACACCACAGACATGTTCCCTGCAGCGTTAGCAGTGATTGATTTTGAATTAATCCAGAGGGAAGTACATATACACCCCATGAAAACTTCCTTCCAAACACTGCTTTTCTATCTATGGTTGCTCTTTCTTATGTTGCTTTATAGTTTCAGTTTCTACATAAACTGTATTATACATTTATTTTATAAGGATTTTTCAGTATTGACTGCCTTGTAATAGCCTGTACTTTAGTGCTGAGTTCACTTTATGATGGAAATAATTTGGTCCATCTTACAAATCATTCCTTCAGTGGCTAGAGTACTGACAGGAATTTGCTGTTACTGTTTTCTTATAGTCCTAGTTCACCCTTTACCAACAAGTCCATATTATTGAACTCATACATGTATTATATATAACAAGAGTTCATGTGTGTACTAGGAAATGAAATGTCAAAGATCAAAAGAACCATTACAGAGCTGTGTGTGAGGTGACAACAGTGAAGTCATTGATCCAGCTATCTTTAAATGTATCCCTGCCAGTAAATTATGACTTGAAAGTATCATCATCTGGACTTTCCACCTTGCATAGAAGGATTAATGGAGTATCTGCACTGCCAAGAGGTAAACTAGTAAATGATTAATGTCATTACTGAGACAGAGTGCACTGAGACGAGTATTAAATTAACTTCGAGATGTTCGTAGCTACACTAGAGTATACATGGTAATGTATCATGTTTTGTGATAGCTACCAAATATTCTCAGTTAACCACCATATTATAGCACTTTATTTTAGAGGAGCCCAACTTTCATTGTTCACAAAATTTAGAAAGATCCACCAAACTTTTGCTCTTGAAACTAATCTTTGATTTTCTTCTCCATTAACCAGGCCTCTGGCCTTGTGAAAGTTAGTCGTGAAAGTTGAACTACTCCAAGATAAAGCACTATACAGTACCTATAATCAGGTAGTTTAGTCTTTACCTCTCATTATTGTACCAACTCCACCAACCCATTTGTGTAGTTGGTTTTATACTACAATTCACATGGAGTCAGGTCAAAATGTGCATGGAGACTTAATGCAGTGAGGTCTCTACTGAGCAGTGGGACACTATATAACAGTTAGACACTGAGACTGAATGTAGTGAGGTCTCTACTGAGCAGTGGGACACTATATAACAGTTAGACACTGAGACTGAGAGATATTAGTAGCATTTAGATACCTATTGGTTCCCTGGCTACAGCATCCTGAGCACAGCAAAGGTGCTACTGGAGATGTGAGGGTCTCTACTCTCTAACTGCCATAGGACTAGTAGGGCTAAAAGGTCAAAGTGTCCAATTACCTCTAACAGTCTGAAGGAACAGTTCTATCTATGTCTCAGTGTGCTACATGTAGAATGGCTGTAACATAGTACCCATTCCTCTGAATGACTGACACTAAGCAAAATAAGAGACCTCTGAATTTGTCTGACTAAAATTTTAAGTATATTTGTATGTCTTGGCCTCAGAAGATGAATATTAGAGACTACATAATCTTACGGGACAATGATAATTATGACATGACATGCCCATCACTAGGACATACCCATCACTAGGACATATCCCTCGCTAGGACACACCCCTCACTAGGACATATCCCTCACTAGGACACACCCCTCACTAGGACATATACCCACCACTAGGACACACCCCTCACTAGGACATACCCATCACTAGGACATACCCACCACTAGGACATACCCACCACTAGGACATATCCATCACTAGGACATGCCCATCAATATGACATGCCCATCACTAGGACATACCCATCACTAGGACATATTCATCACTAAGACATACCTATCACTAGGACATACCCACCACTAGGACATACCCATCACTAGGACATACCTATCACTAGGACATACCCATCACTAGGACATATCCATCACTAGGACATGCCCATCACTAGGACAATTCAACTGCTTTCAATGTAATTTTAGGACCTACAGAAGTTACTACAGATGAAAGCAATACTAGTGAGTTTCTGTGTTAATCTCTAATTCAGGAGTATGGTTGTCAGCAGGTTGTCTCAAGTTGCTATAACCTGCATGTACTTCGATCTCCTTGACCTTACACACACCATTATACCATTTATTGGCTCTTCACATATTTATCTTTAGTTAATACTAATATTGCTAACAGTACATTACCATAAGTAAGGGAATTAGCTATATTTAACAGGCTAAAGGGAATATATGACTATACAGGACCAATGAATGAACTTTAACCTTTTCCTGTTGTTCCAAAGCCATAACCATAAACCACAAAGTGAATGTGCTGGTTTTATTAATACTATAAATGTGGACAAACCATAAGCAGCATTAAAATATGTCCACACATTATTTTCTAATTATAGCACATCTATAAGTTATTGCTGGTGAAGCATTTAAGCCTGTAAGCACAACACTGGTATAGGTGAAGCAGCTATTAGAGCTGTTAATGAACTAATGAAGAGATATGGAGCCTGCATGAAGATGTAGCACAAGTCCTCCATTATTAACCACCATCTTATCGGCTACCACCACGACTGCTCACTATATGGAGAAATTAAACAAAATCCCGTTTATTCTACCTCCTCAATTGAGAAGAAGGTGTAGCTGGACAGATGAAATAGACACTTACTCAAAAGCTCATTTCTGACCTATGGCAACGTTGGAGAACTCAATTCCTGCAACACCTACAAGCCAGGATGAAATGGAAGACATCTCAAAGAAACTTCACTGTAGGAGATGTCATCCTCATCAAAGATGAATCTCTCACCGCCACCAACATCTGGCCCATGGGAAAGGTCATGGCTGTGCATCCACGAAGACAAACTTGTCTACAGGAAAGCCATAAACAGACTGGTGCTTCTTGTTCCTGGAGAAGACACAGCTCCAGCCCTGCCCCTGGAGGATGTTCGGGCCCAGAACACACTGGAAGAGAAATATAAACTTACTGACTTATTAATTATGTATGCATGTTATGTAGGTCATTTCTGTGTGCATAATTAGTACCCCCCACCCTTTTGTTCACGCGATTCCCTCCTATATTATTATAATGTGAACTCTCAATTATTGTCTAACCCTTTCGCTCCCAAAAGAGTGTAATTTTACACACTTTTCAACCATCCGTTACTCGGACCCGTCGGCACCAGGACATCCTCCTGCCGCCAACCTTTGACTGTCGGCATCGGAAGTCAGAACAATGGGTTGTGGTCCGTCAGTTCTCAGATGTTTGACCACAGGGAGGAGCTGCCTTTGATCTTCCTTTGATCCAAAAAAAAAAAAAAAAAATGAAAAGAAAAGGAGAGTGGCATAGTGCATGGGGCAGTGCCGTAGAGGATCGTCGGTGTGAGAGAGGCCATAAGCAGGCCAGCAAGAGTCTCCAAGGAGCTCATTCTTTCTGCCTTGATCTGCTAGCCGCCAGCATGACGTCACGCTGACCTGCGCGACCTTTTGCTGCCTGGGGCGCTGGCGCCTAGTGATGACCAATGCCAAATCCAAAAAAAATCGAAAATTAGTGTAGCGAAAGGGTTAGTATCGAGGACCTAGCAATATGGATTGGAATTCTGGGGCTCCAGGCTTTTAAGCGAAGGAGTGGACAGTGACATTGATAGCAGCTGTAAGTTCCGTAGCTAAGCTAACCTAATATCTGAGCTGAGAAGTGTGAGCCTAGGGTGTGTGTCCAGCCCACAGAATCACTATCTAGCCTGTAGAAGCTAGGAAAGAGTGTTGTGGGGGAACACCCCTCCTGAGACTCCTTCGACCTCGACATTGGTGTGTGTAGACTTGGGGTGTGTACAGAGGGGTGTGGGAGTGTAGGTGTGTCCAGCTGAACCCCCACTTGACCTAGAGAGTTAAGGGATGTGTGTGTGAGAGATTTGGAGGTGTGTCTAGATCCTGTAGACCTCTCAGAAGGAGGAGGGGGAACCCCCTTGTGGCCCGATAGAAGGGGTGTGTGGAGACCCTGGGTGTGTTTAGAGGGGCGTGGAACCAGATGTGTATCTAGCTGGCCTGTAGACTCTATAGGTAGAGTGTGAGGGCACCTCCCCCCCCCCCACCTTCCTTCCTTTCCTCTTTTATTTTATTTTATAAGCTCTCAATTATCATTATGTAGGTATGGATTACATGAGGAGATAAAGGAATTTGCACCTACCCCAAAAGTTTCTAGACTCAAAAATTCAAATCAAAACTAACTTCAGTAGCTAGTGAAGATTAGCTATATTAATAAAGATTATTATGTTATAATACTTTTGAGAAGACTGCGTGAATTCACATAGGCATAGGAAGCATGGGAGAAATGCCCCCTCCACCCACCCATGGTTAAACATGCAGATCAATAAGGAACATGCTAGCCTATATGCCAAATTTAGTTATATAACCTTTCAGCATGTAAGATAGTGATTCAGAATGTAAAGTTAAGAATATTCAATGGAATAACACATTTCAGAAATTGCTTGCACATGAAATTACTTTAGATGTTACTTTTACTTTACTTTAGTCGTGTTTTGGACCACTTCTGGCGGAGATGGAAGGACTATCTATTGGAACTCAGAAATTCACATCGACATGCACTCAACAAGCATACTGCTGATCCAATTGCTATTGGTGACATTGTACTTGTACAAGAAGCTGACCAGCCAAAGGGATTCTGGAGACTAGCTAAGGTGGAAGACCTCATCAAAGGCTCTGATGGACAAGTTAGAGGTGCTCGTGTCCGAACTCAAACAGTTGGCAATCGACCCACTTACCTACAACGTCCGGTCCAACTGTTGTATCCATTGGAAGTGCACAGTTTGACAGATTCCGATGATCATAACAACACTGTATCGCATGAACAGAGACATGATGTCGACAGTATTTCTAAGACTGATGAAGGAAGCGGGCTTCCATCATCAATAATTGCTGTTCAGAATGCAAAAGAGATTTTGAGGGTCCTGGCAGAGTATTCCTAACCCTTTCGCTACACTAATTTTCGATTTTTTTTTGGATTTGGCATTGGTCGTCACTAGGCGCCGGCGCCCCAGGCAGCAAAAGGTCACGCAGGTCAGCGTGACGTCATGC
>OZ024679.1:11604-38322 GCA_964016965.1 Diacarnus erythraeanus | reverse complement strand
AAAACTAAAAACAACCGTAACAATAATAACCAATCAGCTAGAAAACAATATTAATATTAATTAAACTCACCCTTGCCTTTGTCTTTCTCGTTCTCCAGAGAAACTCACCGAGACTAACTGAGAGAAAACAACACTCAAGAAGGAACCTACGCCCCCCGCCACACCCCCAAGCTCGAGAGGGAGGTGCCTACCAAGCTGCATTTCCCTCTCTAGAGCTAAGCCTACGCGTATGCAACCACGCATGCACGTAGGCTAACGGGCTCACGTTCATGTCATCTGAGCATGCACGTGAGCCAGCTGACGTCATTTCAGCTGACGACTAAAAAAGAAATATCAGAAGAGTGGACTGGATAATTGGAAGCCACCAAACTGACCAATAGAAACACCCGTAGCAATAGCTATTTAAGTCAACCACGCACTAGCACACCATACTCTTGATAAAGGCTAAATTAAAAAAGCCGAAACGTCGAGTTATTTACTATTACTATTATTGCTATCAACTTCTAATCACTTGCCAGCCCGCTCATCAGCTATGCCTCCCAAGAGGACCGCTAACAGACAGCAGAAGAAGATGCCCTACGCAACAGACGCTCTGGAGAGCTCTGTTCCCAGAGGCGTGGGATCGACAACGGAGAACCCTCGGTTCCCTACATTCAGACCAGCCATAGATTTACTCCTAGCCCAGAATCAGTCGGATCCCGAGATCCTTGGATCCGCCCAACCAGAAGAAGCCCCAATGGATGAAGACGACCTCATCCTGCAACCAGACGCCGCCACCACCACCACGGAGGAAGACACCCTCCTCTCTCTTAGGAGGAAATATAAGAGAACCACCTGTAACCTCGCCAAGGTCAATTCCCACCTGGAATTCGTGAAACACTGCCAGCTGAAGAAGCTAACACCAAGAGGCCTTCGGGTCAACATCAAATGCAATGCCCTGCTGGCCGACCTGACAAATGTAGCCCACCGCTTCCAGGAAACCACCACCGAGGCAGAAACCCAGTATTTGGATGCCCTGAACGAACACTACTCCACCACCACAACCAAGCTCGAGACGGAGAAGGGAGACATCGAAACAGCAATGGAAGACATCTGCAGAAAGTCAAAGAACAAGAGGACCGTAGACCAGCACAAGGAACTGCTCTCCAAGACTCAGACCAACATCGAAGCTAAGGAGAAGGCCCTGGAGACCAGGAAGAAGCGTAAACTAGAAACGATGATGGAGCCACCCCCACCCAGGACCAGAAGGCAACAGCCACAGAAGGGTATGATGACTAAAGCTAATAGAAAAACTCCCCAGAATGCCACTAAGGCTACCCCAAACAATTCTAGACCCAGGACCACTAGCCACACCCCCACCACCAGACAGCCTATTAGCAATGTCCATGTCAACCCTAACTTTGCCTCCAACACCGAGCCACAGGTCACTACCCTACTGGCAGGGCTCCTAGACCACTTCAGCAGAGGATACTCTCCTCTTGTTCAGCAGCAACCACAACTGCACGGATGGGTCACCAACGCCCCGAGCCTGCAACAACCACCGTTGCCAGGCCGAGGCTTCCTGGGATGGCAGCAACCATCGCTGTCATACCCAGGAATGACTGGTGGCCCGCACATACAACACCCAGGAACCCAACAGAATTTTGGATAGAGGGACAGGCCCCGTACGTAGCAGCCCAGAGGAGAACCAACTCCCAAGACAGAATCACCCCCCAAAGATCATTTAATAACAAATCATGTAGAACACGTAGTGCTAGAATTTCTATCAAACCCATCTTTAATAATAGAAAAAGATTCACAAATTCCATTAACAAAAAGGCAGACAATGTACTGGATAGAAACAGGTATATCACAAACCTATCATCCAAAACTCTGACTGCCCAACAAAGTAAAATCCTAGCTCTGGGACTCAAATATGTTCCCAGCAAACCAGTAGACCCAGCATCCCTGAAGAGAGCTTATTCACAATTTGAGAGATCCAACAGACTGAAATACTACTTTAGAAACCGGGCCTCACAGACACCACACCCCTTCAGACAGAAGAGTAGCTGGATACCACCCAGAGCCTCACCACAGATAGAAATGTACCTAGACAGAGTGAGAGAACAAACAAGTAGGCTAGAACTTAGAACATTCAGGCCTAACCTCACAAAGCCTGAACTCAGAGCCCTGATGTCCCTGGCCAGAGACCCCACAATAGTCATAAAACAGGCCGACAAGGGTTCTGGAATAGTGGTAGAAGACACTGACAGTTACATAAAAGATGGCCTAGCCCACCTCTCAGACCACACCATCTACAGAAAGATAGACAGCGACCCAACAGTACACCTCGCTGTAGGAATAAACAAATATGTAAAGTACCTGCACGACAGGGGCATGATAGACAACATCACCAGAGACTATCTCACCTTTCAGACGGACAACATGCCCAGAACCCAACAGCTGTACTTTCTCAAAAAGATACACAAAAATCCCATAGCTGTCAGGCCAATAGTCAGTGGATGTGGAGGTCCCACTGAAAGAATATCTCAATTCATAGACCTCCACCTGCAACCATTTGTCCCAAAGGTCAAATCATACATCAGGGACAGTGGACACTTAATCAACATCTTAGAGAAGACAAAAATTCCCACCAATAGCATCCTAGTCACCATAGATGTCAAATCTCTCTATCTCAAAATCCCACACAAAGAAGGGATAGATGCAGTAAAAAACAGACTGTACTACAAAAACAGAGAGTCAGACGCTGTCCCCATACCACCTGGGGCCATGTCTGACCTCCTCAGCATTGTCCTCACACAAAACTACTTTCAGTTTAATGATTCCATGTACCACCAAGTACAGGGCACTGCAATGGGGACCAAGATGGCTCCCTCCTATGCCAACCTCTTCATGGCAGAACTGGAGGAAAGGTTGCTCAGAAACTCCACAACAGACCCCATCCTGTGGAAGAGATACATAGATGACATCCTGTGCATCTGGCCAGGCTCCCAACAGAGCCTAGACAACTTCATACGGTACCTAAATGGAGCCCACCCCACCATAAAGTTTACCTCTGAAAGCTCTCCGCACAGCGTGGACTTCCTGGATGTCACCATCTACAAGGGAGAGAGGTACAGATCAACAGGTACACTAGACATAAGACCCTTTTTCAAATCAACAAACAAGTTCCAATACCTGGAATTCTCATCAGCACACCCCAGAAACATGTTCAGAGGCCTAATCAAGGGTGAACTGACGAGGCTTCTCAGGGCTTGCTCTGATGAAGCAGAATTCAACAAGATAAAAATCAAAACATTCAAACTCTTCAGAGATAGGGGCTACCCATCCAAACTAATAAAGAGTGTACAGGATTCAGTCCCCTACTCGAATAGACAACAGGTCCTGGCCGACAAGGGAGACACACTTTGCCCATTTGAAACATTCCTTGTGGTAGATTACACCCCAGACCTGAATGTAAAAGAACTGAACAAAGTAATCAAACCCACCACTGAAGAGCAACAGTGGATCCCAAGACCTTGCCTCAGTCTCAGAAAAACAAAAGACTTGGGCAGAACCCTGGTCAGAGCCAAACTGAAAGGTGCAAGAGACCCCCCACAGTCCACCCAACCAATAAATATCAAAATCACCCCATACTTTAACGGATGCTCGGTACCATGCAGACACCCATTCTGTAAATGCTGCCGAACAATGTCCAGAAAGATAAGAACCACATCAAGTTCTAACCATAAATCCTACCCAAATCCTAAGCACACAAACTGCACCACCAATTGTGTAATTTACCTGCTAGAATGCACCAAGTGCAACAGAAGAAATCAGTACGTAGGACAGACTAGTAAAACCCTACAAGAGAGAATGGGAGGCCACAGACAGGCACTAACAACTAAACCTAATCTGCCTCTCTACAAGCACTTTGCAGGTAAACCCAACCACAACTTTGAGAGGGATGCCAGAGTCACCATACTGGAGAAGACCACCGAAGACCTCCTCCTGACCAGAGAAGCCCACTGGATGACCACCCTGGAAACAGTCTACCCAAAGGGACTCAACAGCAGATTTGAGAAACACCAAACACCTAATCCTGCATGCTCAGGCAGCACAAACCTGCCCCAAGCCAGAACCCAAACCCAGAGCTCAAGGCTAACTAGAGCCTCCGATATCAACCTTGATTCCAACCCTAGCTCTAACCCTAGCTCTAACCCTAGCTCCAACCCTAGCCCTAGGCCTAACCCTAGCTCTAACCCTAGCTCTAACCCCACCTAGCCCTAAACCTAACCCTAGCCCATATCCTAGCCTAAAACCTAACCCTAGCCCCTAGGCCACCTAACCCGGGTCACAGAGACAAGACAGAAAACTAAAAACAACCGTAACAATAATAACCA
Source organism: Diacarnus erythraeanus (assembly GCA_964016965.1). NCBI lineage: Eukaryota > Metazoa > Porifera > Demospongiae > Poecilosclerida > Podospongiidae > Diacarnus > Diacarnus erythraeanus. Next base: position 33,940 of record OZ024679.1, on the reverse strand, counting down.
ATCAGCTAGAAAACAATATTAATATTAATTAAACTCACCCTTGCCTTTGTCTTTCTCGTTCTCCAGAGAAACTCACCGAGACTAACTGAGAGAAAACAACACTCAAGAAGGAACCTACGCCCCCCGCCACACCCCCAAGCTCGAGAGGGAGGTGCCTACCAAGCTGCATTTCCCTCTCTAGAGCTAAGCCTACGCGTATGCAACCACGCATGCACGTAGGCTAACGGGCTCACGTTCATGTCATCTGAGCATGCACGTGAGCCAGCTGACGTCATTTCAGCTGACGACTAAAAAAGAAATATCAGAAGAGTGGACTGGATAATTGGAAGCCACCAAACTGACCAATAGAAACACCCGTAGCAATAGCTATTTAAGTCAACCACGCACTAGCACACCATACTCTTGATAAAGGCTAAATTAAAAAAGCCGAAACGTCGAGTTATTTACTATTACTATTATTGCTATCAACTTCTAATCACTTGCCAGCCCGCTCATCAGCTATGCCTCCCAAGAGGACCGCTAACAGACAGCAGAAGAAGATGCCCTACGCAACAGACGCTCTGGAGAGCTCTGTTCCCAGAGGCGTGGGATCGACAACGGAGAACCCTCGGTTCCCTACATTCAGACCAGCCATAGATTTACTCCTAGCCCAGAATCAGTCGGATCCCGAGATCCTTGGATCCGCCCAACCAGAAGAAGCCCCAATGGATGAAGACGACCTCATCCTGCAACCAGACGCCGCCACCACCACCACGGAGGAAGACACCCTCCTCTCTCTTAGGAGGAAATATAAGAGAACCACCTGTAACCTCGCCAAGGTCAATTCCCACCTGGAATTCGTGAAACACTGCCAGCTGAAGAAGCTAACACCAAGAGGCCTTCGGGTCAACATCAAATGCAATGCCCTGCTGGCCGACCTGACAAATGTAGCCCACCGCTTCCAGGAAACCACCACCGAGGCAGAAACCCAGTATTTGGATGCCCTGAACGAACACTACTCCACCACCACAACCAAGCTCGAGACGGAGAAGGGAGACATCGAAACAGCAATGGAAGACATCTGCAGAAAGTCAAAGAACAAGAGGACCGTAGACCAGCACAAGGAACTGCTCTCCAAGACTCAGACCAACATCGAAGCTAAGGAGAAGGCCCTGGAGACCAGGAAGAAGCGTAAACTAGAAACGATGATGGAGCCACCCCCACCCAGGACCAGAAGGCAACAGCCACAGAAGGGTATGATGACTAAAGCTAATAGAAAAACTCCCCAGAATGCCACTAAGGCTACCCCAAACAATTCTAGACCCAGGACCACTAGCCACACCCCCACCACCAGACAGCCTATTAGCAATGTCCATGTCAACCCTAACTTTGCCTCCAACACCGAGCCACAGGTCACTACCCTACTGGCAGGGCTCCTAGACCACTTCAGCAGAGGATACTCTCCTCTTGTTCAGCAGCAACCACAACTGCACGGATGGGTCACCAACGCCCCGAGCCTGCAACAACCACCGTTGCCAGGCCGAGGCTTCCTGGGATGGCAGCAACCATCGCTGTCATACCCAGGAATGACTGGTGGCCCGCACATACAACACCCAGGAACCCAACAGAATTTTGGATAGAGGGACAGGCCCCGTACGTAGCAGCCCAGAGGAGAACCAACTCCCAAGACAGAATCACCCCCCAAAGATCATTTAATAACAAATCATGTAGAACACGTAGTGCTAGAATTTCTATCAAACCCATCTTTAATAATAGAAAAAGATTCACAAATTCCATTAACAAAAAGGCAGACAATGTACTGGATAGAAACAGGTATATCACAAACCTATCATCCAAAACTCTGACTGCCCAACAAAGTAAAATCCTAGCTCTGGGACTCAAATATGTTCCCAGCAAACCAGTAGACCCAGCATCCCTGAAGAGAGCTTATTCACAATTTGAGAGATCCAACAGACTGAAATACTACTTTAGAAACCGGGCCTCACAGACACCACACCCCTTCAGACAGAAGAGTAGCTGGATACCACCCAGAGCCTCACCACAGATAGAAATGTACCTAGACAGAGTGAGAGAACAAACAAGTAGGCTAGAACTTAGAACATTCAGGCCTAACCTCACAAAGCCTGAACTCAGAGCCCTGATGTCCCTGGCCAGAGACCCCACAATAGTCATAAAACAGGCCGACAAGGGTTCTGGAATAGTGGTAGAAGACACTGACAGTTACATAAAAGATGGCCTAGCCCACCTCTCAGACCACACCATCTACAGAAAGATAGACAGCGACCCAACAGTACACCTCGCTGTAGGAATAAACAAATATGTAAAGTACCTGCACGACAGGGGCATGATAGACAACATCACCAGAGACTATCTCACCTTTCAGACGGACAACATGCCCAGAACCCAACAGCTGTACTTTCTCAAAAAGATACACAAAAATCCCATAGCTGTCAGGCCAATAGTCAGTGGATGTGGAGGTCCCACTGAAAGAATATCTCAATTCATAGACCTCCACCTGCAACCATTTGTCCCAAAGGTCAAATCATACATCAGGGACAGTGGACACTTAATCAACATCTTAGAGAAGACAAAAATTCCCACCAATAGCATCCTAGTCACCATAGATGTCAAATCTCTCTATCTCAAAATCCCACACAAAGAAGGGATAGATGCAGTAAAAAACAGACTGTACTACAAAAACAGAGAGTCAGACGCTGTCCCCATACCACCTGGGGCCATGTCTGACCTCCTCAGCATTGTCCTCACACAAAACTACTTTCAGTTTAATGATTCCATGTACCACCAAGTACAGGGCACTGCAATGGGGACCAAGATGGCTCCCTCCTATGCCAACCTCTTCATGGCAGAACTGGAGGAAAGGTTGCTCAGAAACTCCACAACAGACCCCATCCTGTGGAAGAGATACATAGATGACATCCTGTGCATCTGGCCAGGCTCCCAACAGAGCCTAGACAACTTCATACGGTACCTAAATGGAGCCCACCCCACCATAAAGTTTACCTCTGAAAGCTCTCCGCACAGCGTGGACTTCCTGGATGTCACCATCTACAAGGGAGAGAGGTACAGATCAACAGGTACACTAGACATAAGACCCTTTTTCAAATCAACAAACAAGTTCCAATACCTGGAATTCTCATCAGCACACCCCAGAAACATGTTCAGAGGCCTAATCAAGGGTGAACTGACGAGGCTTCTCAGGGCTTGCTCTGATGAAGCAGAATTCAACAAGATAAAAATCAAAACATTCAAACTCTTCAGAGATAGGGGCTACCCATCCAAACTAATAAAGAGTGTACAGGATTCAGTCCCCTACTCGAATAGACAACAGGTCCTGGCCGACAAGGGAGACACACTTTGCCCATTTGAAACATTCCTTGTGGTAGATTACACCCCAGACCTGAATGTAAAAGAACTGAACAAAGTAATCAAACCCACCACTGAAGAGCAACAGTGGATCCCAAGACCTTGCCTCAGTCTCAGAAAAACAAAAGACTTGGGCAGAACCCTGGTCAGAGCCAAACTGAAAGGTGCAAGAGACCCCCCACAGTCCACCCAACCAATAAATATCAAAATCACCCCATACTTTAACGGATGCTCGGTACCATGCAGACACCCATTCTGTAAATGCTGCCGAACAATGTCCAGAAAGATAAGAACCACATCAAGTTCTAACCATAAATCCTACCCAAATCCTAAGCACACAAACTGCACCACCAATTGTGTAATTTACCTGCTAGAATGCACCAAGTGCAACAGAAGAAATCAGTACGTAGGACAGACTAGTAAAACCCTACAAGAGAGAATGGGAGGCCACAGACAGGCACTAACAACTAAACCTAATCTGCCTCTCTACAAGCACTTTGCAGGTAAACCCAACCACAACTTTGAGAGGGATGCCAGAGTCACCATACTGGAGAAGACCACCGAAGACCTCCTCCTGACCAGAGAAGCCCACTGGATGACCACCCTGGAAACAGTCTACCCAAAGGGACTCAACAGCAGATTTGAGAAACACCAAACACCTAATCCTGCATGCTCAGGCAGCACAAACCTGCCCCAAGCCAGAACCCAAACCCAGAGCTCAAGGCTAACTAGAGCCTCCGATATCAACCTTGATTCCAACCCTAGCTCTAACCCTAGCTCTAACCCTAGCTCCAACCCTAGCCCTAGGCCTAACCCTAGCTCTAACCCTAGCTCTAACCCCACCTAGCCCTAAACCTAACCCTAGCCCATATCCTAGCCTAAAACCTAACCCTAGCCCCTAGGCCACCTAACCCGGGTCACAGAGACAAGACAGAAAACTAAAAACAACCGTAACAATAATAACCAATCAGCTAGAAAACAATATTAATATTAATTAAACTCACCCTTGCCTTTGTCTTTCTCGTTCTCCAGAGAAACTCACCGAGACTAACTGAGAGAAAACAACACTCAAGAAGGAACCTACGCCCCCCGCCACACCCCCAAGCTCGAGAGGGAGGTGCCTACCAAGCTGCATTTCCCTCTCTAGAGCTAAGCCTACGCGTATGCAACCACGCATGCACGTAGGCTAACGGGCTCACGTTCATGTCATCTGAGCATGCACGTGAGCCAGCTGACGTCATTTCAGCTGACGACTAAAAAAGAAATATCAGAAGAGTGGACTGGATAATTGGAAGCCACCAAACTGACCAATAGAAACACCCGTAGCAATAGCTATTTAAGTCAACCACGCACTAGCACACCATACTCTTGATAAAGGCTAAATTAAAAAAGCCGAAACGTCGAGTTATTTACTATTACTATTATTGCTATCAACTTCTAATCACTTGCCAGCCCGCTCATCAGCTATGCCTCCCAAGAGGACCGCTAACAGACAGCAGAAGAAGATGCCCTACGCAACAGACGCTCTGGAGAGCTCTGTTCCCAGAGGCGTGGGATCGACAACGGAGAACCCTCGGTTCCCTACATTCAGACCAGCCATAGATTTACTCCTAGCCCAGAATCAGTCGGATCCCGAGATCCTTGGATCCGCCCAACCAGAAGAAGCCCCAATGGATGAAGACGACCTCATCCTGCAACCAGACGCCGCCACCACCACCACGGAGGAAGACACCCTCCTCTCTCTTAGGAGGAAATATAAGAGAACCACCTGTAACCTCGCCAAGGTCAATTCCCACCTGGAATTCGTGAAACACTGCCAGCTGAAGAAGCTAACACCAAGAGGCCTTCGGGTCAACATCAAATGCAATGCCCTGCTGGCCGACCTGACAAATGTAGCCCACCGCTTCCAGGAAACCACCACCGAGGCAGAAACCCAGTATTTGGATGCCCTGAACGAACACTACTCCACCACCACAACCAAGCTCGAGACGGAGAAGGGAGACATCGAAACAGCAATGGAAGACATCTGCAGAAAGTCAAAGAACAAGAGGACCGTAGACCAGCACAAGGAACTGCTCTCCAAGACTCAGACCAACATCGAAGCTAAGGAGAAGGCCCTGGAGACCAGGAAGAAGCGTAAACTAGAAACGATGATGGAGCCACCCCCACCCAGGACCAGAAGGCAACAGCCACAGAAGGGTATGATGACTAAAGCTAATAGAAAAACTCCCCAGAATGCCACTAAGGCTACCCCAAACAATTCTAGACCCAGGACCACTAGCCACACCCCCACCACCAGACAGCCTATTAGCAATGTCCATGTCAACCCTAACTTTGCCTCCAACACCGAGCCACAGGTCACTACCCTACTGGCAGGGCTCCTAGACCACTTCAGCAGAGGATACTCTCCTCTTGTTCAGCAGCAACCACAACTGCACGGATGGGTCACCAACGCCCCGAGCCTGCAACAACCACCGTTGCCAGGCCGAGGCTTCCTGGGATGGCAGCAACCATCGCTGTCATACCCAGGAATGACTGGTGGCCCGCACATACAACACCCAGGAACCCAACAGAATTTTGGATAGAGGGACAGGCCCCGTACGTAGCAGCCCAGAGGAGAACCAACTCCCAAGACAGAATCACCCCCCAAAGATCATTTAATAACAAATCATGTAGAACACGTAGTGCTAGAATTTCTATCAAACCCATCTTTAATAATAGAAAAAGATTCACAAATTCCATTAACAAAAAGGCAGACAATGTACTGGATAGAAACAGGTATATCACAAACCTATCATCCAAAACTCTGACTGCCCAACAAAGTAAAATCCTAGCTCTGGGACTCAAATATGTTCCCAGCAAACCAGTAGACCCAGCATCCCTGAAGAGAGCTTATTCACAATTTGAGAGATCCAACAGACTGAAATACTACTTTAGAAACCGGGCCTCACAGACACCACACCCCTTCAGACAGAAGAGTAGCTGGATACCACCCAGAGCCTCACCACAGATAGAAATGTACCTAGACAGAGTGAGAGAACAAACAAGTAGGCTAGAACTTAGAACATTCAGGCCTAACCTCACAAAGCCTGAACTCAGAGCCCTGATGTCCCTGGCCAGAGACCCCACAATAGTCATAAAACAGGCCGACAAGGGTTCTGGAATAGTGGTAGAAGACACTGACAGTTACATAAAAGATGGCCTAGCCCACCTCTCAGACCACACCATCTACAGAAAGATAGACAGCGACCCAACAGTACACCTCGCTGTAGGAATAAACAAATATGTAAAGTACCTGCACGACAGGGGCATGATAGACAACATCACCAGAGACTATCTCACCTTTCAGACGGACAACATGCCCAGAACCCAACAGCTGTACTTTCTCAAAAAGATACACAAAAATCCCATAGCTGTCAGGCCAATAGTCAGTGGATGTGGAGGTCCCACTGAAAGAATATCTCAATTCATAGACCTCCACCTGCAACCATTTGTCCCAAAGGTCAAATCATACATCAGGGACAGTGGACACTTAATCAACATCTTAGAGAAGACAAAAATTCCCACCAATAGCATCCTAGTCACCATAGATGTCAAATCTCTCTATCTCAAAATCCCACACAAAGAAGGGATAGATGCAGTAAAAAACAGACTGTACTACAAAAACAGAGAGTCAGACGCTGTCCCCATACCACCTGGGGCCATGTCTGACCTCCTCAGCATTGTCCTCACACAAAACTACTTTCAGTTTAATGATTCCATGTACCACCAAGTACAGGGCACTGCAATGGGGACCAAGATGGCTCCCTCCTATGCCAACCTCTTCATGGCAGAACTGGAGGAAAGGTTGCTCAGAAACTCCACAACAGACCCCATCCTGTGGAAGAGATACATAGATGACATCCTGTGCATCTGGCCAGGCTCCCAACAGAGCCTAGACAACTTCATACGGTACCTAAATGGAGCCCACCCCACCATAAAGTTTACCTCTGAAAGCTCTCCGCACAGCGTGGACTTCCTGGATGTCACCATCTACAAGGGAGAGAGGTACAGATCAACAGGTACACTAGACATAAGACCCTTTTTCAAATCAACAAACAAGTTCCAATACCTGGAATTCTCATCAGCACACCCCAGAAACATGTTCAGAGGCCTAATCAAGGGTGAACTGACGAGGCTTCTCAGGGCTTGCTCTGATGAAGCAGAATTCAACAAGATAAAAATCAAAACATTCAAACTCTTCAGAGATAGGGGCTACCCATCCAAACTAATAAAGAGTGTACAGGATTCAGTCCCCTACTCGAATAGACAACAGGTCCTGGCCGACAAGGGAGACACACTTTGCCCATTTGAAACATTCCTTGTGGTAGATTACACCCCAGACCTGAATGTAAAAGAACTGAACAAAGTAATCAAACCCACCACTGAAGAGCAACAGTGGATCCCAAGACCTTGCCTCAGTCTCAGAAAAACAAAAGACTTGGGCAGAACCCTGGTCAGAGCCAAACTGAAAGGTGCAAGAGACCCCCCACAGTCCACCCAACCAATAAATATCAAAATCACCCCATACTTTAACGGATGCTCGGTACCATGCAGACACCCATTCTGTAAATGCTGCCGAACAATGTCCAGAAAGATAAGAACCACATCAAGTTCTAACCATAAATCCTACCCAAATCCTAAGCACACAAACTGCACCACCAATTGTGTAATTTACCTGCTAGAATGCACCAAGTGCAACAGAAGAAATCAGTACGTAGGACAGACTAGTAAAACCCTACAAGAGAGAATGGGAGGCCACAGACAGGCACTAACAACTAAACCTAATCTGCCTCTCTACAAGCACTTTGCAGGTAAACCCAACCACAACTTTGAGAGGGATGCCAGAGTCACCATACTGGAGAAGACCACCGAAGACCTCCTCCTGACCAGAGAAGCCCACTGGATGACCACCCTGGAAACAGTCTACCCAAAGGGACTCAACAGCAGATTTGAGAAACACCAAACACCTAATCCTGCATGCTCAGGCAGCACAAACCTGCCCCAAGCCAGAACCCAAACCCAGAGCTCAAGGCTAACTAGAGCCTCCGATATCAACCTTGATTCCAACCCTAGCTCTAACCCTAGCTCTAACCCTAGCTCCAACCCTAGCCCTAGGCCTAACCCTAGCTCTAACCCTAGCTCTAACCCCACCTAGCCCTAAACCTAACCCTAGCCCATATCCTAGCCTAAAACCTAACCCTAGCCCCTAGGCCACCTAACCCGGGTCACAGAGACAAGACAGAAAACTAAAAACAACCGTAACAATAATAACCAATCAGCTAGAAAACAATATTAATATTAATTAAACTCACCCTTGCCTTTGTCTTTCTCGTTCTCCAGAGAAACTCACCGAGACTAACTGAGAGAAAACAACACTCAAGAAGGAACCTACGCCCCCCGCCACACCCCCAAGCTCGAGAGGGAGGTGCCTACCAAGCTGCATTTCCCTCTCTAGAGCTAAGCCTACGCGTATGCAACCACGCATGCACGTAGGCTAACGGGCTCACGTTCATGTCATCTGAGCATGCACGTGAGCCAGCTGACGTCATTTCAGCTGACGACTAAAAAAGAAATATCAGAAGAGTGGACTGGATAATTGGAAGCCACCAAACTGACCAATAGAAACACCCGTAGCAATAGCTATTTAAGTCAACCACGCACTAGCACACCATACTCTTGATAAAGGCTAAATTAAAAAAGCCGAAACGTCGAGTTATTTACTATTACTATTATTGCTATCAACTTCTAATCACTTGCCAGCCCGCTCATCAGCTATGCCTCCCAAGAGGACCGCTAACAGACAGCAGAAGAAGATGCCCTACGCAACAGACGCTCTGGAGAGCTCTGTTCCCAGAGGCGTGGGATCGACAACGGAGAACCCTCGGTTCCCTACATTCAGACCAGCCATAGATTTACTCCTAGCCCAGAATCAGTCGGATCCCGAGATCCTTGGATCCGCCCAACCAGAAGAAGCCCCAATGGATGAAGACGACCTCATCCTGCAACCAGACGCCGCCACCACCACCACGGAGGAAGACACCCTCCTCTCTCTTAGGAGGAAATATAAGAGAACCACCTGTAACCTCGCCAAGGTCAATTCCCACCTGGAATTCGTGAAACACTGCCAGCTGAAGAAGCTAACACCAAGAGGCCTTCGGGTCAACATCAAATGCAATGCCCTGCTGGCCGACCTGACAAATGTAGCCCACCGCTTCCAGGAAACCACCACCGAGGCAGAAACCCAGTATTTGGATGCCCTGAACGAACACTACTCCACCACCACAACCAAGCTCGAGACGGAGAAGGGAGACATCGAAACAGCAATGGAAGACATCTGCAGAAAGTCAAAGAACAAGAGGACCGTAGACCAGCACAAGGAACTGCTCTCCAAGACTCAGACCAACATCGAAGCTAAGGAGAAGGCCCTGGAGACCAGGAAGAAGCGTAAACTAGAAACGATGATGGAGCCACCCCCACCCAGGACCAGAAGGCAACAGCCACAGAAGGGTATGATGACTAAAGCTAATAGAAAAACTCCCCAGAATGCCACTAAGGCTACCCCAAACAATTCTAGACCCAGGACCACTAGCCACACCCCCACCACCAGACAGCCTATTAGCAATGTCCATGTCAACCCTAACTTTGCCTCCAACACCGAGCCACAGGTCACTACCCTACTGGCAGGGCTCCTAGACCACTTCAGCAGAGGATACTCTCCTCTTGTTCAGCAGCAACCACAACTGCACGGATGGGTCACCAACGCCCCGAGCCTGCAACAACCACCGTTGCCAGGCCGAGGCTTCCTGGGATGGCAGCAACCATCGCTGTCATACCCAGGAATGACTGGTGGCCCGCACATACAACACCCAGGAACCCAACAGAATTTTGGATAGAGGGACAGGCCCCGTACGTAGCAGCCCAGAGGAGAACCAACTCCCAAGACAGAATCACCCCCCAAAGATCATTTAATAACAAATCATGTAGAACACGTAGTGCTAGAATTTCTATCAAACCCATCTTTAATAATAGAAAAAGATTCACAAATTCCATTAACAAAAAGGCAGACAATGTACTGGATAGAAACAGGTATATCACAAACCTATCATCCAAAACTCTGACTGCCCAACAAAGTAAAATCCTAGCTCTGGGACTCAAATATGTTCCCAGCAAACCAGTAGACCCAGCATCCCTGAAGAGAGCTTATTCACAATTTGAGAGATCCAACAGACTGAAATACTACTTTAGAAACCGGGCCTCACAGACACCACACCCCTTCAGACAGAAGAGTAGCTGGATACCACCCAGAGCCTCACCACAGATAGAAATGTACCTAGACAGAGTGAGAGAACAAACAAGTAGGCTAGAACTTAGAACATTCAGGCCTAACCTCACAAAGCCTGAACTCAGAGCCCTGATGTCCCTGGCCAGAGACCCCACAATAGTCATAAAACAGGCCGACAAGGGTTCTGGAATAGTGGTAGAAGACACTGACAGTTACATAAAAGATGGCCTAGCCCACCTCTCAGACCACACCATCTACAGAAAGATAGACAGCGACCCAACAGTACACCTCGCTGTAGGAATAAACAAATATGTAAAGTACCTGCACGACAGGGGCATGATAGACAACATCACCAGAGACTATCTCACCTTTCAGACGGACAACATGCCCAGAACCCAACAGCTGTACTTTCTCAAAAAGATACACAAAAATCCCATAGCTGTCAGGCCAATAGTCAGTGGATGTGGAGGTCCCACTGAAAGAATATCTCAATTCATAGACCTCCACCTGCAACCATTTGTCCCAAAGGTCAAATCATACATCAGGGACAGTGGACACTTAATCAACATCTTAGAGAAGACAAAAATTCCCACCAATAGCATCCTAGTCACCATAGATGTCAAATCTCTCTATCTCAAAATCCCACACAAAGAAGGGATAGATGCAGTAAAAAACAGACTGTACTACAAAAACAGAGAGTCAGACGCTGTCCCCATACCACCTGGGGCCATGTCTGACCTCCTCAGCATTGTCCTCACACAAAACTACTTTCAGTTTAATGATTCCATGTACCACCAAGTACAGGGCACTGCAATGGGGACCAAGATGGCTCCCTCCTATGCCAACCTCTTCATGGCAGAACTGGAGGAAAGGTTGCTCAGAAACTCCACAACAGACCCCATCCTGTGGAAGAGATACATAGATGACATCCTGTGCATCTGGCCAGGCTCCCAACAGAGCCTAGACAACTTCATACGGTACCTAAATGGAGCCCACCCCACCATAAAGTTTACCTCTGAAAGCTCTCCGCACAGCGTGGACTTCCTGGATGTCACCATCTACAAGGGAGAGAGGTACAGATCAACAGGTACACTAGACATAAGACCCTTTTTCAAATCAACAAACAAGTTCCAATACCTGGAATTCTCATCAGCACACCCCAGAAACATGTTCAGAGGCCTAATCAAGGGTGAACTGACGAGGCTTCTCAGGGCTTGCTCTGATGAAGCAGAATTCAACAAGATAAAAATCAAAACATTCAAACTCTTCAGAGATAGGGGCTACCCATCCAAACTAATAAAGAGTGTACAGGATTCAGTCCCCTACTCGAATAGACAACAGGTCCTGGCCGACAAGGGAGACACACTTTGCCCATTTGAAACATTCCTTGTGGTAGATTACACCCCAGACCTGAATGTAAAAGAACTGAACAAAGTAATCAAACCCACCACTGAAGAGCAACAGTGGATCCCAAGACCTTGCCTCAGTCTCAGAAAAACAAAAGACTTGGGCAGAACCCTGGTCAGAGCCAAACTGAAAGGTGCAAGAGACCCCCCACAGTCCACCCAACCAATAAATATCAAAATCACCCCATACTTTAACGGATGCTCGGTACCATGCAGACACCCATTCTGTAAATGCTGCCGAACAATGTCCAGAAAGATAAGAACCACATCAAGTTCTAACCATAAATCCTACCCAAATCCTAAGCACACAAACTGCACCACCAATTGTGTAATTTACCTGCTAGAATGCACCAAGTGCAACAGAAGAAATCAGTACGTAGGACAGACTAGTAAAACCCTACAAGAGAGAATGGGAGGCCACAGACAGGCACTAACAACTAAACCTAATCTGCCTCTCTACAAGCACTTTGCAGGTAAACCCAACCACAACTTTGAGAGGGATGCCAGAGTCACCATACTGGAGAAGACCACCGAAGACCTCCTCCTGACCAGAGAAGCCCACTGGATGACCACCCTGGAAACAGTCTACCCAAAGGGACTCAACAGCAGATTTGAGAAACACCAAACACCTAATCCTGCATGCTCAGGCAGCACAAACCTGCCCCAAGCCAGAACCCAAACCCAGAGCTCAAGGCTAACTAGAGCCTCCGATATCAACCTTGATTCCAACCCTAGCTCTAACCCTAGCTCTAACCCTAGCTCCAACCCTAGCCCTAGGCCTAACCCTAGCTCTAACCCTAGCTCTAACCCCACCTAGCCCTAAACCTAACCCTAGCCCATATCCTAGCCTAAAACCTAACCCTAGCCCCTAGGCCACCTAACCCGGGTCACAGAGACAAGACAGAAAACTAAAAACAACCGTAACAATAATAACCAATCAGCTAGAAAACAATATTAATATTAATTAAACTCACCCTTGCCTTTGTCTTTCTCGTTCTCCAGAGAAACTCACCGAGACTAACTGAGAGAAAACAACACTCAAGAAGGAACCTACGCCCCCCGCCACACCCCCAAGCTCGAGAGGGAGGTGCCTACCAAGCTGCATTTCCCTCTCTAGAGCTAAGCCTACGCGTATGCAACCACGCATGCACGTAGGCTAACGGGCTCACGTTCATGTCATCTGAGCATGCACGTGAGCCAGCTGACGTCATTTCAGCTGACGACTAAAAAAGAAATATCAGAAGAGTGGACTGGATAATTGGAAGCCACCAAACTGACCAATAGAAACACCCGTAGCAATAGCTATTTAAGTCAACCACGCACTAGCACACCATACTCTTGATAAAGGCTAAATTAAAAAAGCCGAAACGTCGAGTTATTTACTATTACTATTATTGCTATCAACTTCTAATCACTTGCCAGCCCGCTCATCAGCTATGCCTCCCAAGAGGACCGCTAACAGACAGCAGAAGAAGATGCCCTACGCAACAGACGCTCTGGAGAGCTCTGTTCCCAGAGGCGTGGGATCGACAACGGAGAACCCTCGGTTCCCTACATTCAGACCAGCCATAGATTTACTCCTAGCCCAGAATCAGTCGGATCCCGAGATCCTTGGATCCGCCCAACCAGAAGAAGCCCCAATGGATGAAGACGACCTCATCCTGCAACCAGACGCCGCCACCACCACCACGGAGGAAGACACCCTCCTCTCTCTTAGGAGGAAATATAAGAGAACCACCTGTAACCTCGCCAAGGTCAATTCCCACCTGGAATTCGTGAAACACTGCCAGCTGAAGAAGCTAACACCAAGAGGCCTTCGGGTCAACATCAAATGCAATGCCCTGCTGGCCGACCTGACAAATGTAGCCCACCGCTTCCAGGAAACCACCACCGAGGCAGAAACCCAGTATTTGGATGCCCTGAACGAACACTACTCCACCACCACAACCAAGCTCGAGACGGAGAAGGGAGACATCGAAACAGCAATGGAAGACATCTGCAGAAAGTCAAAGAACAAGAGGACCGTAGACCAGCACAAGGAACTGCTCTCCAAGACTCAGACCAACATCGAAGCTAAGGAGAAGGCCCTGGAGACCAGGAAGAAGCGTAAACTAGAAACGATGATGGAGCCACCCCCACCCAGGACCAGAAGGCAACAGCCACAGAAGGGTATGATGACTAAAGCTAATAGAAAAACTCCCCAGAATGCCACTAAGGCTACCCCAAACAATTCTAGACCCAGGACCACTAGCCACACCCCCACCACCAGACAGCCTATTAGCAATGTCCATGTCAACCCTAACTTTGCCTCCAACACCGAGCCACAGGTCACTACCCTACTGGCAGGGCTCCTAGACCACTTCAGCAGAGGATACTCTCCTCTTGTTCAGCAGCAACCACAACTGCACGGATGGGTCACCAACGCCCCGAGCCTGCAACAACCACCGTTGCCAGGCCGAGGCTTCCTGGGATGGCAGCAACCATCGCTGTCATACCCAGGAATGACTGGTGGCCCGCACATACAACACCCAGGAACCCAACAGAATTTTGGATAGAGGGACAGGCCCCGTACGTAGCAGCCCAGAGGAGAACCAACTCCCAAGACAGAATCACCCCCCAAAGATCATTTAATAACAAATCATGTAGAACACGTAGTGCTAGAATTTCTATCAAACCCATCTTTAATAATAGAAAAAGATTCACAAATTCCATTAACAAAAAGGCAGACAATGTACTGGATAGAAACAGGTATATCACAAACCTATCATCCAAAACTCTGACTGCCCAACAAAGTAAAATCCTAGCTCTGGGACTCAAATATGTTCCCAGCAAACCAGTAGACCCAGCATCCCTGAAGAGAGCTTATTCACAATTTGAGAGATCCAACAGACTGAAATACTACTTTAGAAACCGGGCCTCACAGACACCACACCCCTTCAGACAGAAGAGTAGCTGGATACCACCCAGAGCCTCACCACAGATAGAAATGTACCTAGACAGAGTGAGAGAACAAACAAGTAGGCTAGAACTTAGAACATTCAGGCCTAACCTCACAAAGCCTGAACTCAGAGCCCTGATGTCCCTGGCCAGAGACCCCACAATAGTCATAAAACAGGCCGACAAGGGTTCTGGAATAGTGGTAGAAGACACTGACAGTTACATAAAAGATGGCCTAGCCCACCTCTCAGACCACACCATCTACAGAAAGATAGACAGCGACCCAACAGTACACCTCGCTGTAGGAATAAACAAATATGTAAAGTACCTGCACGACAGGGGCATGATAGACAACATCACCAGAGACTATCTCACCTTTCAGACGGACAACATGCCCAGAACCCAACAGCTGTACTTTCTCAAAAAGATACACAAAAATCCCATAGCTGTCAGGCCAATAGTCAGTGGATGTGGAGGTCCCACTGAAAGAATATCTCAATTCATAGACCTCCACCTGCAACCATTTGTCCCAAAGGTCAAATCATACATCAGGGACAGTGGACACTTAATCAACATCTTAGAGAAGACAAAAATTCCCACCAATAGCATCCTAGTCACCATAGATGTCAAATCTCTCTATCTCAAAATCCCACACAAAGAAGGGATAGATGCAGTAAAAAACAGACTGTACTACAAAAACAGAGAGTCAGACGCTGTCCCCATACCACCTGGGGCCATGTCTGACCTCCTCAGCATTGTCCTCACACAAAACTACTTTCAGTTTAATGATTCCATGTACCACCAAGTACAGGGCACTGCAATGGGGACCAAGATGGCTCCCTCCTATGCCAACCTCTTCATGGCAGAACTGGAGGAAAGGTTGCTCAGAAACTCCACAACAGACCCCATCCTGTGGAAGAGATACATAGATGACATCCTGTGCATCTGGCCAGGCTCCCAACAGAGCCTAGACAACTTCATACGGTACCTAAATGGAGCCCACCCCACCATAAAGTTTACCTCTGAAAGCTCTCCGCACAGCGTGGACTTCCTGGATGTCACCATCTACAA
This sequence comes from Diacarnus erythraeanus, assembly GCA_964016965.1. Lineage (NCBI taxonomy): Eukaryota > Metazoa > Porifera > Demospongiae > Poecilosclerida > Podospongiidae > Diacarnus > Diacarnus erythraeanus. Next base: position 17,818 of record OZ024679.1, on the reverse strand, counting down.
GGGAGAGAGGTACAGATCAACAGGTACACTAGACATAAGACCCTTTTTCAAATCAACAAACAAGTTCCAATACCTGGAATTCTCATCAGCACACCCCAGAAACATGTTCAGAGGCCTAATCAAGGGTGAACTGACGAGGCTTCTCAGGGCTTGCTCTGATGAAGCAGAATTCAACAAGATAAAAATCAAAACATTCAAACTCTTCAGAGATAGGGGCTACCCATCCAAACTAATAAAGAGTGTACAGGATTCAGTCCCCTACTCGAATAGACAACAGGTCCTGGCCGACAAGGGAGACACACTTTGCCCATTTGAAACATTCCTTGTGGTAGATTACACCCCAGACCTGAATGTAAAAGAACTGAACAAAGTAATCAAACCCACCACTGAAGAGCAACAGTGGATCCCAAGACCTTGCCTCAGTCTCAGAAAAACAAAAGACTTGGGCAGAACCCTGGTCAGAGCCAAACTGAAAGGTGCAAGAGACCCCCCACAGTCCACCCAACCAATAAATATCAAAATCACCCCATACTTTAACGGATGCTCGGTACCATGCAGACACCCATTCTGTAAATGCTGCCGAACAATGTCCAGAAAGATAAGAACCACATCAAGTTCTAACCATAAATCCTACCCAAATCCTAAGCACACAAACTGCACCACCAATTGTGTAATTTACCTGCTAGAATGCACCAAGTGCAACAGAAGAAATCAGTACGTAGGACAGACTAGTAAAACCCTACAAGAGAGAATGGGAGGCCACAGACAGGCACTAACAACTAAACCTAATCTGCCTCTCTACAAGCACTTTGCAGGTAAACCCAACCACAACTTTGAGAGGGATGCCAGAGTCACCATACTGGAGAAGACCACCGAAGACCTCCTCCTGACCAGAGAAGCCCACTGGATGACCACCCTGGAAACAGTCTACCCAAAGGGACTCAACAGCAGATTTGAGAAACACCAAACACCTAATCCTGCATGCTCAGGCAGCACAAACCTGCCCCAAGCCAGAACCCAAACCCAGAGCTCAAGGCTAACTAGAGCCTCCGATATCAACCTTGATTCCAACCCTAGCTCTAACCCTAGCTCTAACCCTAGCTCCAACCCTAGCCCTAGGCCTAACCCTAGCTCTAACCCTAGCTCTAACCCCACCTAGCCCTAAACCTAACCCTAGCCCATATCCTAGCCTAAAACCTAACCCTAGCCCCTAGGCCACCTAACCCGGGTCACAGAGACAAGACAGAAAACTAAAAACAACCGTAACAATAATAACCAATCAGCTAGAAAACAATATTAATATTAATTAAACTCACCCTTGCCTTTGTCTTTCTCGTTCTCCAGAGAAACTCACCGAGACTAACTGAGAGAAAACAACACTCAAGAAGGAACCTACGCCCCCCGCCACACCCCCAAGCTCGAGAGGGAGGTGCCTACCAAGCTGCATTTCCCTCTCTAGAGCTAAGCCTACGCGTATGCAACCACGCATGCACGTAGGCTAACGGGCTCACGTTCATGTCATCTGAGCATGCACGTGAGCCAGCTGACGTCATTTCAGCTGACGACTAAAAAAGAAATATCAGAAGAGTGGACTGGATAATTGGAAGCCACCAAACTGACCAATAGAAACACCCGTAGCAATAGCTATTTAAGTCAACCACGCACTAGCACACCATACTCTTGATAAAGGCTAAATTAAAAAAGCCGAAACGTCGAGTTATTTACTATTACTATTATTGCTATCAACTTCTAATCACTTGCCAGCCCGCTCATCAGCTATGCCTCCCAAGAGGACCGCTAACAGACAGCAGAAGAAGATGCCCTACGCAACAGACGCTCTGGAGAGCTCTGTTCCCAGAGGCGTGGGATCGACAACGGAGAACCCTCGGTTCCCTACATTCAGACCAGCCATAGATTTACTCCTAGCCCAGAATCAGTCGGATCCCGAGATCCTTGGATCCGCCCAACCAGAAGAAGCCCCAATGGATGAAGACGACCTCATCCTGCAACCAGACGCCGCCACCACCACCACGGAGGAAGACACCCTCCTCTCTCTTAGGAGGAAATATAAGAGAACCACCTGTAACCTCGCCAAGGTCAATTCCCACCTGGAATTCGTGAAACACTGCCAGCTGAAGAAGCTAACACCAAGAGGCCTTCGGGTCAACATCAAATGCAATGCCCTGCTGGCCGACCTGACAAATGTAGCCCACCGCTTCCAGGAAACCACCACCGAGGCAGAAACCCAGTATTTGGATGCCCTGAACGAACACTACTCCACCACCACAACCAAGCTCGAGACGGAGAAGGGAGACATCGAAACAGCAATGGAAGACATCTGCAGAAAGTCAAAGAACAAGAGGACCGTAGACCAGCACAAGGAACTGCTCTCCAAGACTCAGACCAACATCGAAGCTAAGGAGAAGGCCCTGGAGACCAGGAAGAAGCGTAAACTAGAAACGATGATGGAGCCACCCCCACCCAGGACCAGAAGGCAACAGCCACAGAAGGGTATGATGACTAAAGCTAATAGAAAAACTCCCCAGAATGCCACTAAGGCTACCCCAAACAATTCTAGACCCAGGACCACTAGCCACACCCCCACCACCAGACAGCCTATTAGCAATGTCCATGTCAACCCTAACTTTGCCTCCAACACCGAGCCACAGGTCACTACCCTACTGGCAGGGCTCCTAGACCACTTCAGCAGAGGATACTCTCCTCTTGTTCAGCAGCAACCACAACTGCACGGATGGGTCACCAACGCCCCGAGCCTGCAACAACCACCGTTGCCAGGCCGAGGCTTCCTGGGATGGCAGCAACCATCGCTGTCATACCCAGGAATGACTGGTGGCCCGCACATACAACACCCAGGAACCCAACAGAATTTTGGATAGAGGGACAGGCCCCGTACGTAGCAGCCCAGAGGAGAACCAACTCCCAAGACAGAATCACCCCCCAAAGATCATTTAATAACAAATCATGTAGAACACGTAGTGCTAGAATTTCTATCAAACCCATCTTTAATAATAGAAAAAGATTCACAAATTCCATTAACAAAAAGGCAGACAATGTACTGGATAGAAACAGGTATATCACAAACCTATCATCCAAAACTCTGACTGCCCAACAAAGTAAAATCCTAGCTCTGGGACTCAAATATGTTCCCAGCAAACCAGTAGACCCAGCATCCCTGAAGAGAGCTTATTCACAATTTGAGAGATCCAACAGACTGAAATACTACTTTAGAAACCGGGCCTCACAGACACCACACCCCTTCAGACAGAAGAGTAGCTGGATACCACCCAGAGCCTCACCACAGATAGAAATGTACCTAGACAGAGTGAGAGAACAAACAAGTAGGCTAGAACTTAGAACATTCAGGCCTAACCTCACAAAGCCTGAACTCAGAGCCCTGATGTCCCTGGCCAGAGACCCCACAATAGTCATAAAACAGGCCGACAAGGGTTCTGGAATAGTGGTAGAAGACACTGACAGTTACATAAAAGATGGCCTAGCCCACCTCTCAGACCACACCATCTACAGAAAGATAGACAGCGACCCAACAGTACACCTCGCTGTAGGAATAAACAAATATGTAAAGTACCTGCACGACAGGGGCATGATAGACAACATCACCAGAGACTATCTCACCTTTCAGACGGACAACATGCCCAGAACCCAACAGCTGTACTTTCTCAAAAAGATACACAAAAATCCCATAGCTGTCAGGCCAATAGTCAGTGGATGTGGAGGTCCCACTGAAAGAATATCTCAATTCATAGACCTCCACCTGCAACCATTTGTCCCAAAGGTCAAATCATACATCAGGGACAGTGGACACTTAATCAACATCTTAGAGAAGACAAAAATTCCCACCAATAGCATCCTAGTCACCATAGATGTCAAATCTCTCTATCTCAAAATCCCACACAAAGAAGGGATAGATGCAGTAAAAAACAGACTGTACTACAAAAACAGAGAGTCAGACGCTGTCCCCATACCACCTGGGGCCATGTCTGACCTCCTCAGCATTGTCCTCACACAAAACTACTTTCAGTTTAATGATTCCATGTACCACCAAGTACAGGGCACTGCAATGGGGACCAAGATGGCTCCCTCCTATGCCAACCTCTTCATGGCAGAACTGGAGGAAAGGTTGCTCAGAAACTCCACAACAGACCCCATCCTGTGGAAGAGATACATAGATGACATCCTGTGCATCTGGCCAGGCTCCCAACAGAGCCTAGACAACTTCATACGGTACCTAAATGGAGCCCACCCCACCATAAAGTTTACCTCTGAAAGCTCTCCGCACAGCGTGGACTTCCTGGATGTCACCATCTACAAGGGAGAGAGGTACAGATCAACAGGTACACTAGACATAAGACCCTTTTTCAAATCAACAAACAAGTTCCAATACCTGGAATTCTCATCAGCACACCCCAGAAACATGTTCAGAGGCCTAATCAAGGGTGAACTGACGAGGCTTCTCAGGGCTTGCTCTGATGAAGCAGAATTCAACAAGATAAAAATCAAAACATTCAAACTCTTCAGAGATAGGGGCTACCCATCCAAACTAATAAAGAGTGTACAGGATTCAGTCCCCTACTCGAATAGACAACAGGTCCTGGCCGACAAGGGAGACACACTTTGCCCATTTGAAACATTCCTTGTGGTAGATTACACCCCAGACCTGAATGTAAAAGAACTGAACAAAGTAATCAAACCCACCACTGAAGAGCAACAGTGGATCCCAAGACCTTGCCTCAGTCTCAGAAAAACAAAAGACTTGGGCAGAACCCTGGTCAGAGCCAAACTGAAAGGTGCAAGAGACCCCCCACAGTCCACCCAACCAATAAATATCAAAATCACCCCATACTTTAACGGATGCTCGGTACCATGCAGACACCCATTCTGTAAATGCTGCCGAACAATGTCCAGAAAGATAAGAACCACATCAAGTTCTAACCATAAATCCTACCCAAATCCTAAGCACACAAACTGCACCACCAATTGTGTAATTTACCTGCTAGAATGCACCAAGTGCAACAGAAGAAATCAGTACGTAGGACAGACTAGTAAAACCCTACAAGAGAGAATGGGAGGCCACAGACAGGCACTAACAACTAAACCTAATCTGCCTCTCTACAAGCACTTTGCAGGTAAACCCAACCACAACTTTGAGAGGGATGCCAGAGTCACCATACTGGAGAAGACCACCGAAGACCTCCTCCTGACCAGAGAAGCCCACTGGATGACCACCCTGGAAACAGTCTACCCAAAGGGACTCAACAGCAGATTTGAGAAACACCAAACACCTAATCCTGCATGCTCAGGCAGCACAAACCTGCCCCAAGCCAGAACCCAAACCCAGAGCTCAAGGCTAACTAGAGCCTCCGATATCAACCTTGATTCCAACCCTAGCTCTAACCCTAGCTCTAACCCTAGCTCCAACCCTAGCCCTAGGCCTAACCCTAGCTCTAACCCTAGCTCTAACCCCACCTAGCCCTAAACCTAACCCTAGCCCATATCCTAGCCTAAAACCTAACCCTAGCCCCTAGGCCACCTAACCCGGGTCACAGAGACAAGACAGAAAACTAAAAACAACCGTAACAATAATAACCAATCAGCTAGAAAACAATATTAATATTAATTAAACTCACCCTTGCCTTTGTCTTTCTCGTTCTCCAGAGAAACTCACCGAGACTAACTGAGAGAAAACAACACTCAAGAAGGAACCTACGCCCCCCGCCACACCCCCAAGCTCGAGAGGGAGGTGCCTACCAAGCTGCATTTCCCTCTCTAGAGCTAAGCCTACGCGTATGCAACCACGCATGCACGTAGGCTAACGGGCTCACGTTCATGTCATCTGAGCATGCACGTGAGCCAGCTGACGTCATTTCAGCTGACGACTAAAAAAGAAATATCAGAAGAGTGGACTGGATAATTGGAAGCCACCAAACTGACCAATAGAAACACCCGTAGCAATAGCTATTTAAGTCAACCACGCACTAGCACACCATACTCTTGATAAAGGCTAAATTAAAAAAGCCGAAACGTCGAGTTATTTACTATTACTATTATTGCTATCAACTTCTAATCACTTGCCAGCCCGCTCATCAGCTATGCCTCCCAAGAGGACCGCTAACAGACAGCAGAAGAAGATGCCCTACGCAACAGACGCTCTGGAGAGCTCTGTTCCCAGAGGCGT
>OZ024679.1:5000-7500 GCA_964016965.1 Diacarnus erythraeanus | reverse complement strand
CAGCCTAGCATGCCTGCCTGCCAGCCTTGCCAGCCTACCTGACAGCCAGCCTAGCCAGCCTTGCCAGCCTTGCCAGCCTTGCCAGCCTTGACAGCCTTGCCAGCCTAGCCAGCCTAGCATGCCTGCCTGCCAGCCTTGCCAGCCTACCTGACAGCCAGCCTAGCCAGCCTTGCCAGCCTACCTGACAGCCAGCCTAGCCAGCCTTGCCAGCCTTGCCAGCCTTGCCAGCCTAGCCTGCCTGCCAGCCTTGACAGCCTTGCCAGCCAAGCCTGCCTGCCTGCCTGCCTGCCTGCCTGCCTGCCTGCCTGCCTGCCTGCCTGCCTGCCTGCCTGCCTGCCTGCCTGCCTGCCTGGAAGCACACTTCGGTAAGAACGAGACCAAGAAGAACGTCCGGTCGTGCCTCTATTGGCCTGCTGATATCAGCAAAGACACTGCTGATTTTTCTGCAGACGATGCCCAGCTAGTCAGTCCAGGATTCAACCACCCACCACCGTCGACAGAAGCCTCCATACCGACAGTTGCAACGCCGTGGCAAGAAGATGGCACTCGATAGAGTGGGTCCACTAGACTTTGCAACGAGATATGCTGAAGCAGATCACTGCTGAAGAAACAGTCCAAGTCCAAGTATTGTTTGGCATTTTTGCCCGCTGTCATAGGATATAGCCTCCGGTGTACATCTTCTCCCTTGGGGGAAGGGGGAAGGGGCTGCATTTTAGGACAGAAGCTCCTAGTGCAGAAAGTCCCTGGAAGAGATCGTACGCTCTATAAAGCCGCTCAAGGTGATTCATCCATACAGATCATTGAATGCAATGTTACTATTATGCTCTTTATGGCCAGTCATGGTGAACATAAAAATGACATCAAAGCGTCGAGTAGTTTTCCACAGTGTTTCGAGAAAAGAAAAGAAAGGGGGGAGGGAAAAAAAACAAAAAAAAACGGAAAACAAGTATGTGGACCAATTGAGGAATGGCCAGCAGAAAAGGTGGGTGGGTGAACAACATCTTCATTTTGGATGTGCCACGACAAATTATATGCACAATATATGTACCCTTATAATTATAGAGGAAGAGATCCTCCCCGTTGCCCAAAAACAAAATACTAAAAGATGTAGAATGACATATGCACTGGACCTCTTGCTGCCAGGAGTAAGAAACTCTTTGTTGCATATTATACCATTACTGTATCTACCTTTATATGCACACACACATATATATCTATCGAATTTTGACCATCAGAGTCGTGGCTAGCTAAAGTTGAAAAAATTAATTACATCACCAAGAAGAACTTTTGGACTAATCGTGTCTGTACTTACTTACTTACTTACTCACTGTAATGCCACGTGGCTCTCTTACTTACGTCTCTGTATTATTGAGAATTGCGACCATTTCGAGCCCTCCGTTCTTCTATCTTCGTTCTTCTATCTATCTTCGTTCTTCTATCTATCTTCGGCACCTCTCGCTGCCTAACCCCATTACTATAATATACCTCTCACTATATTATTATTAGATAATCACACTTCCTTCCACCAGCCGCTCGCTATATCATTTCTATCTTCGCCACATCTCCCCGCCTAACCCCGTTACCGACCACACTCCTCCTCTCGTGTCTCCTCAGACTTCTTTCCATATACCTAGATCATACCGACCCATCCATTTGGATTGGCTCCATTAAACTCCTTTCGGGGATGGAATTCAAGCAGTTTGGCTGATGAAAAAATCAATCCTAATAATTATTCTATTCTGTGGATCGGAGCTACCGGGGACACACCCTTCATTTCAGCTACTGGCTAGCTAAAATCACCCATTAATAATAACATTTGGATAATCCCGGCACTTGCTCGGTCAGGTATGCCATTTTCTGTCTCGAGCACATCTCCCCGCCTGACCCCATTATTATTATTATTATTATTATTATTATTATTATTATTATTATTATTATTATTATTATTATTATTATTATTATTATTATTATCATTATGATTATGATTATGATTATGATTATGATTATGATTATCATCGTCATTATTATCATCATCATCATCATCATCATCATCAAAAAAAAAAAAGAAGACCAGAAAATAACATATTATTATCAATTAAACATCGCAATAGCTACTACGTAGTACTGTATCGATGTCTCTTTTGACAATGGTCGAAAGTTCTCCTCGTGGGGAGGGAGGGACAACACAGGACACTGCTGCTTTACTTGCTCCTCAAACCCTTTCTGCAGGACACCACCACGGGACCTGCACAAAATGTAACCACCGTTATCGATGCCATTAGTGGGCATACATATTATTATAAACACCACCAGAACGACAATAATATCAGCATGCCAATGAAATCTCTCCATCTAGAGCAGTTAGATAGATAATGCCATGTACGCAACAATTAGCTCCTGCTCACGCGTGTTCCCGTCTCTTAATCACTCACTCACTCACTCACTCACTTCAACCTAGCTCTCACAGAAGAAGTGCTAAAATTGTCATCATTATAGCAGG